>CM030371.1:3686997-3850623 GCA_003604175.2 Clonorchis sinensis
GGCAATTCATTGGCACCCTAGGGCATACAAACATCAGTGGGTGGGCATCCAGCCAACACCCCAACTTAGACGGCAATCTGATTGGTTCGGCTGCACGTAGAATTTAGCGATCGCTTGAGGCAGGTTTTCGCCACCAACTGGTGGCACTCTTCAACTACATCTCGTTTATGGAGAAATGTCGGAGTAAAATAAAAGGAATGATACAAATACTGTCATCTGCACATTAACTTCGTCTTAAAGGAGGATTCAACTGAACCCAGATAAATCTCTCGTGTATACTGGTCTCTTCAACTGGATTGTGGAATAAACTACATTTCAGAATTCTGTTGGCTCATTCCTCTCGGTGCGCAAATTACTCGTGGTGTTGTTTGTATCCCGTTGATAAATTACCTACACGTTGCAGCTCCCGAGGATGCTAGAGCACTGTATGCAGGAGTATGGTGGTTGATCAAGCGAAATATGAATCGGCAGTTTGTTTCCTTAGGCTGCCGGTTGACTAACGGAACTGACGCCCTTCGTTACTCAGAAGAGGAGACGTAAGGTTGATGGCTGCAAAGCATTTAACGTGTCCCATTTTGCCCGGACTATTGGTGTTACGAAGCCCTCCCCCCTCAGTGTACCCCCAAGTTTTCAGATTTACAAAGAAAACCATAGAACAACTATCAGATGCGCCCTATTAGGGTGAGGGCATTGTCTCCACAGGGCTCGAAATAGCTCAGTGGTGAAGGCGCGAACTTACTGATCGGAGGTTCCGCGGTTCGAGCCCAACCCTGGCATTTCTACTGCTCCTGTCTAGAATTGGGCAGTATCTCAACCGTCGTGGGCGGCTTGTAGAACAGTTCTCAGTCCATCAAGCCAATATAAAAGTGCATTTTTAGTTTGGCACTCAGAGGATCGTGCCACAAAATGTCCTGAGGACACCAGTGCAGCCCAAGACAGATGGCCACACAAATGGCGTGTACTCCGGTGAGTTAGAAAAGGTGGGAAAACGGGTCAGATCAGACGTGATTGGAGGAAATTCTGAAACACATTTACGGAACCGAATTGGTAGAACACGATTCGGAGCAGGAGGCGTTTAGCGAGAGTCGTGGAAAATAAGTAGGAGTTGCATAGAAAACTGGGACGGGAGAAATGGTAGAACTTGAATACAAAGAATCTTCATACCGGCTTCAAGGGACCAGAGAGAGAACGTGTCCAGATGTCATCTAGGAGGGGGTGGGAGTACGTAACAGGCTCTTTAGCGTCTTTGTATGAACCTAGGTTAGATTGTTTCATCAGAGTATTATAGCCAGCGGAGTTCTCTTCTGTTTGTTACCCTTCTTCAGTTTACTTTTTCCGCTCTCCTGTATTGCGCTGAACGATGTGATGGGTTAAATGCGTTGGCTGGATGAAGAGTTACAAGTGACCTGAGAACGTACGGTGCCATGCACGCCTGGATCACAGTGAAGCTTTCCGGTGCTTTTTCACTTTCATCCTTTCATTATCTCAGTCACCTTTGCCATCATCCCGGCGCTTCCGGAAAACCATCCTTCTTTGGATGCACCGCTAATGGACGAGCCTCCCAGAGGAAGAATCGGAGGATATCTCCAGTGTCTGACTGATTACAGCCTGCAGCGACAACCACACTATTGCTCTCTCACAAACTCGAGGAATGCGAAAAGTGTACCAAAGTGCATCTGGATTTGGGAAAAGCACGAGTTACAACACTCTATGGAACGGACGATCCCACTAGTTCCCGTTGCCAGAGGATTTATACCATGCGCTTACAGGGCTCACACAATCAGTGGAGTACGGTACCGACAAAGTCCTTTCTCGTTTGCCGTGGTCACGGAATCCAACCAAATCGTGAACTAACCTAATATTCACAATCATAATAGATGCTACCCATGAAATTTAGCGTATTGTCCTCAATAGCCATGTGAGGGATATGGTTACACACTATAATCAGTGCGACAGGTGTCTCAGGGCCAGCAGGTCTACCAACCCATGTGAACTTCCCTAAGATTACCCGATTACGCTACAAGCTGCGATAAACAACAAGGGCCAGTCAGGATCACGAATTTACTGACTGGGAGGTCCGTGGTTCGAAGGCAACCTCCGCATCTCAATGGTTACTGTCTAGCCCTGGATAACTCGGGAGTATCTCGGCCCTCTGGCTTTCTTCAGATAGCATGATAGCTAGGCACCAGGTGTTACAGATGAAGGATACGCAACTTCGGAAAGCCAATGACATGCTTCAAGTGGCGGACAGCCAAGACCACGCACCGAGGCGACTACATCACCAGTTGGGTTAAAAGTAAGATTGGAACAGAAGAATTTCACAACGAATTCCGTTCAGCATCAAAAATATAAGTGGCACAGAATGAAATTGCCATCTAAATCTCGCTTGATACTGAATCCGAGATAGCGAAGACCGCTCGACCTGTGTAATTGCTCCAGACGTGTGGAGTGGATGAGCAACGCTTGAATTCCGACATGTGTTGCACAACAGTATTCTGATAGAAATCGTTTGTGACCTGACTGGCACCCTTTCAATGCACAGCTATTGCGCAGAACAAAAGCGATAAAAAAGTGGATATACTGTCAAGTTGCCCAAGGCTAGAGAGCAGCTATCTCAGGTCCACTGGATGAACACGATCCGCGGAGTCCTTTGAACTATCTCAGGCTCTTGTGACCTAGTTCTTATAGAAAAAAATGATTTTAAAAAAAGTTCGGCTGACACCCGTTCGGTGCGCGTAGCTAGGCTGCAACACAAACAATACTGAAGATCACTAGCCTCCAGCTTATCGCCTCATGAAATTAGTTTGATCAGAACAGTCACATTTACGTTCCTGTTCCCCAGATTATCAATTCCCAAACAAACCGAAAACTCATGAACTAAGACGACGTGTATAACAACTGGTATACAAACAAAGCTCACATGATACAATTATGTACAGAAAAATAACCATAAACGGTTTGGAACATTGCCGTGAAAAGGCGCGAGTTGTGTGTATGGTGGTGCGGACTGTTAAGTAAGATCTGGGTTTATCAATAACAAAATTTTGTGCTCCATAAAGCTAAGTCTAAATGCTATCGAAGGTATCCCGTAATCTCGACGGTGATCCACCGCTCAGAACACGCCTCCATTTGCGCTCTTCCATCGCCATGTCACCATCACCCAAGGAAGAGTGACTGGACGGACCACCGTAGAATAGTCCACCGGGCGGAGGCGAGATATTCGTCCCGTAAACAGACTGTCCAGAGGGTAGGTTGGGAGATCGGAGGGTGGAAAACGGTTGGTAGCCATGGGTCCATAGTTGGCGCGGGCTTGTGCGGGTCGCGCTAGGACTGACACCTGCAGGGAGGTCTTTTGTGACGTTTAGACCATCCGAGGAGCTGACCAACGTGCCGGATCGAAGCATCACGTGAACTAAAAAATGGAAACAAAACAAAAGACGTTCAGAATGTTCAGGAGCCTCATGAGCAAGTATCTACGAACTCTCGAAGTCGCTGAAATAATCGAATGGTTTACGAATAGCTCACTGACAAACTAGTTTTGAGAAAAATTAATTGTTTTTTTTCGAATTCGGTGTCAGTAGTGTACGAAGGGACATTAACACAACCATCCAGCTAGGAGTGGAAAGTACCCGAGATAGGTAGGAATAGTTAGGCACCTCATAGACATAAAAAAGCACAAGCAACACAAACAAACCCACGACCTCCGTTCACGAAGTGGCAGGCACTTTCAAACGTATAAGCAATGTAAGAGCAGACTCAGCACACCAGGAGCCACAACTGAGACACTCATTGTGATTATTCTCATCAGAACCCTGATCTAATGTAGAGTACGATAAAAAACAAAGTAAGCTAACTTAACTCACCCACAATCGCGAATAAAAGCGTGATTAGAATCAAAGCGAACAAATGAAGCCAAGAGAACCCCGTAGACTGCAACCTCCAGCTTGTCTGACCCATGGACCTCGAGAGCTCCGCTTTGGATGGGAGATGAACTTGTACAGGAATGCTCACATGCTGACCCGTCTGTCGGAGACTCACGATCACGTCCACGATTGTATTTACGGCTAAAGCGGGCCAGAAAAATGGATGAAGGTATTAGTGAACAGAAACAGCATCTCTCCTGGACAAGCACATGAAGGAAAGCGGCACCGCTGTGGTGAAAATTGCCACACGTTGATAATGAATAGAAAGGAACAATACTTTGGAGTGAGATGTCTACACTCTTGGATGGCCATAGGCCAGTATCCCAAAGAGGCCATCCGCGAGGCTTTTCCTATCCCCCAAATGAAACAAAAGGGGGTGAACTCAATCTCACGTAAAACAATTGAGCATCCTTTGGGTACTGATCGAATCAAGCGACAAACAAAAGGAAAGATAAAAATCACATACTCACCGGCATCGCCTATGCTCGCTCGCAACTCAACGAGCCAAAGAAGTTGTTGTTTAATCAAAGTGCCGTCGCTGGAAACTGCGGCCTCATTTTCTATCTGCTGCACCTGTTGTGCGGCCAGAGTGCGCCACATGTCAAGCACCGGACCCAAAGACGAGGGTAGGCTGTTGAGTACCATCGGAGTGGCAGATTTAAGCCGGTTCATATACTCGGCCAAAATGAGCGAAACTTCGGTCAAGCTATACACGGGTCGTGGTGGGCCAGTCACATCAACGACATTCGGCAGTTTGGATCGAACAACCAGACGATCGGGTCCTAATTGTTTCGAGACAATCATCGCTGATGTGGCCGGTGGAACAAACACAAGCATCCGCTGAGTCAATTCACTTGGGTTATTGAACCAAACCAGATAGGCTACAAATGAAGTGAGGTGACACTGTAATACAATACGTAATAACAATAATATAATAATATACGGAGAATCCATATTAAAACAACACGTTTCATCCAACCTCACCCCCTATACAAACAGTACCGCTTGCTGTGGTAAATTCTCACATGATCATAACCTCATAGCATAAATATTAATTCATTCTGATTCATTCGTTCATATTGTGGGGCGAGATGGCTCAGCGGTTAGAGCGCGAGCGTACTGACCGGAAGGTCCCTGGTTCGAACCCCGCCTCTGCCTCTCGGCTTCCCCTGTCTAGGCTTGGGCAACCTGGCAGTATCCCAGCCCTCGTGCTTCCTTCGCGTTGCATGGCAGTTAGGCACCGAAAGGGTGTTACAGCTGAACGATTATTATTATTGTTGTGGGCACATCGATAGCACCACTGGCTTCTCATTCCCATTCGCTAAACAGGAAAAAAATAAGTCGTTCAGGTGTGACGCTCTTTCGGTGCCTATCAGCCATGTCACCCGAAGGAAGCACAAGGGTTGAGATACTGGCAGGTTGCTCAAACCGTCGGAGACTCACGATCACGTCCACGATTGTATTTACGGCTAAAGCGGGCCAGAAAAATGGATGAAGGTATTAGTGAACAGAAACAGCATCTCTCCTGGACAAGCACATGAAGGAAAGCGGCACCGCTGTGGTGAAAATTGCCACACGTTGATAATGAATAGAAAGGAACAATACTTTGGAGTGAGATGTCTACACTCTTGGATGGCCATAGGCCAGTATCCCAAAGAGGCCATCCGCGAGGCTTTTCCTATCCCCCAAATGAAACAAAAGGGGGTGAACTCAATCTCACGTAAAACAATTGAGCATCCTTTGGGTACTGATCGAATCAAGCGACAAACAAAAGGAAAGATAAAAATCACATACTCACCGGCATCGCCTATGCTCGCTCGCAACTCAACGAGCCAAAGAAGTTGTTGTTTAATCAAAGTGCCGTCGCTGGAAACTGCGGCCTCATTTTCTATCTGCTGCACCTGTTGTGCGGCCAGAGTGCGCCACATGTCAAGCACCGGACCCAAAGACGAGGGTAGGCTGTTGAGTACCATCGGAGTGGCAGATTTAAGCCGGTTCATATACTCGGCCAAAATGAGCGAAACTTCGGTCAAGCTATACACGGGTCGTGGTGGGCCAGTCACATCAACGACATTCGGCAGTTTGGATCGAACAACCAGACGATCGGGTCCTAATTGTTTCGAGACAATCATCGCTGATGTGGCCGGTGGAACAAACACAAGCATCCGCTGAGTCAATTCACTTGGGTTATTGAACCAAACCAGATAGGCTACAAATGAAGTGAGGTGACACTGTAATACAATACGTAATAACAATAATATAATAATATACGGAGAATCCATATTAAAACAACACGTTTCATCCAACCTCACCCCCTATACAAACAGTACCGCTTGCTGTGGTAAATTCTCACATGATCATAACCTCATAGCATAAATATTAATTCATTCTGATTCATTCGTTCATATTGTGGGGCGAGATGGCTCAGCGGTTAGAGCGCGAGCGTACTGACCGGAAGGTCCCTGGTTCGAACCCCGCCTCTGCCTCTCGGCTTCCCCTGTCTAGGCTTGGGCAACCTGGCAGTATCCCAGCCCTCGTGCTTCCTTCGGGTTGCATGGCAGTTAGGCACCGAAAGGGTGTTACAGCTGAACGATTATTATTATTGTTGTGGGCACATCGATAGCACCACTGGCTTCTCATTCCCATTCGCTAAACAGGAAAAAAATAAGTCGTTCAGGTGTGACGCTCTTTCGGTGCCTATCAGCCATGTCACCCGAAGGAAGCACAAGGGTTGAGATACTGGCAGGTTGCTCAAACCTGAATGGGAGCATCATAGATGCTGGGGTGGGGTCGAACCGAGGACCGTTCGGTTCTCACCTTTACCATTGGGCTATCCCGAGCGCAACTATTGTACAGGACGTACGCGTGCTATGATCGTACCAGGCGCCCTATCGTTATACCCAAAGACGACTAAGACAATGAAACGACTGGAAGGGATTTGAATGTCTGGGAAGGGGGACGGGGGACCAAGCCACCATACATATTACAACCCCATACTGGGAAACCAGGAGACCATATCCATCGGGCGTTCATCTGGAATACGAGACAGTGGGTGTCGGATGGCTACACCCGGCCACAAGCTGTTTGCGCCGTGGACGGGAAATATTTGACTGTAACAGGTTCAGGTACCAAGAAACCCAACCAACCTTAAAGGAAGAGGGTGTGACCCAGAATTAAACTACGGACTCGATGGCTTTTGCTACAACAGAAAAAGCTGGAACATAGGAATCCCAGAAAGCCTTTAGAAGCAACCGGCCAATTTAAGTAAACCGCCAGATTGACAAAAAGAGTACTGTGCGAGGTGGCTCAGGGGGCGAGATGGCTCAGCGGTTAGAGCGGAGCGTACTGACCGGAAGGTCCGTGGTTCGAACCCCGCCTCTGCCTCTCGGCTTCCCTATCTAGGCTTGGGCAACCTGGCAGTATCCCAGCCCTCGTGCTTCCTTCGGTTGGCATGGCAGCTAGGCACCGAAAGGGTGCTACAGCTGAACGATTGATTTGATCTAGTTTCCAGTCATACTAAGCAGTATCCGAGCTGGCGAAACTTTGATCACGACAGAAAGGAAATGTACTAATCTGCACAAGAGACCACCTGTATACGTGGGGTATGATAGGGCAGAAAATTCTCTCTGTTGAACAGACCTAGATTCGAGGGAGTGCACGATGATGATGATCTGATACTGACTGCGAGATCACGTTGGAACAGCAGCGCAACTTACAAATAGGCATTTACCAAGAACTCTTCCAGTGCCAGAGCACGTTTGTAGCACACTACAGACTTTCGGGAAAAAACCGATTGATTATATGGAACCCGGCATTAAACAAACAGTTTATAATTTCTTGCATAAGTGATTCACAGCACCGCGCTCACTTAGTCTCTTGGTTGGGTGAAGTGCAGTACGTCAGCTGTTGTTTGGAGCATTCAGAAATTGAATTGGCAATTTCACACATCATTGTGGTAACGGGGCAGAAAAAAACAACAACAAAACGGCGGAAAAGACGTACTAATGCCGCGGGCTAATCCGGGATCTATAGGATGAACCAATGCCGGTGGGACCACGACCTGGAAGCCTGGTAGAGGAATAATCTCACTGGAAGCTAGTATGGGATATTCACCTTCCTGGGCCTCGGAGCCCTTCAAATGTACCACTAACCGTGCATCCGGATCCAAAACTAGGCCCAAAATGGAAGAAAACTGATGCCATAGTGAAGTTGTTCGGAGAATGCACTGCCATTGGATTGAGTCGCGATAAAAAGCAGATTGTTTGGTCACCGGTTCCAGTCTAGCGTTGACAAACTCGCTTAGCACAGAGGCAGATGAGATGAGATCCGTGGACTGAAGGGTATCATTTTGTGACCACAGAACAAGCAAGCTTAGCCAGCTTGGAACAATTCGATGTTGAGCAAACGATGAAAGTTGAATCGAACAGTGAATTGGGGAGTTGGCCGATAGTTCGTGTCGAGCATTTTCATCAGTTACGAAGCATGAGGTGTGGTCACTAAAAAGACACAAGGCATGGCAGAACTAAATAAAGTGATGAAACACAAACTGACATGCCAGTCACATTATAACAGGAATAAAAAACGACTGACCTACTATCCTTTTGTCCTGTGTCTGATTCGAACTGAACCAAGAATCGTACTGTTGTGGAAGTCGGACGATTGCCTGGCGTCTGTAGCGGTATGGCGGGCAGAACAGCATGACCCGACTCTTATAACGTTGCTATCAGCATCCACAAAAATCAAACGAATCGGAGCCTGCGTGGGTTCACCGAGAAGTGGTTTCAAACGAATACCGCGCAAATAGCTCAACCGACTTCCATAACTTGAGTTAGACCACAGAGATTGAGGACCAAGAGTAGGCCCCACAGTGTAAAGTAGGTAAGCTTTACCAGGACGACGCGCCAACAATAGACGACCAGACCGGTCCACCCACAACACGGAAGGGTCGCTTGAAGACCAACGGGCGCCATCTGGAACGCAGAAGGATAAGTGAGTGGTGAGTCTGATGCGTTGGGCAGAAGGCTTCACACACAATACCTGCTGCTTGGGATGACTTCCTCCACAGTGTAGCTGCGTGAATGCGTGGTACTCGCAAGTATCAGGTTATTCGTCCCTCCATAGCATGACCACTAACTAATTCGCTTGGTTTTATCAAGGTCGTAGTGGGAAAAACTAACTAATCAATCATCAACGTTTAAGTGCCCGAGAAAAAATTGCTCACAGCTCCACGTTGGTCGCTTCGTAATAACACAGGTGGAGTTCAGCGGATCAAACCAATTTCGTGCGACCCGACTGCTTCTGTCAAGGTCCTGGAGTGACCACCCGGCGCCATAGCTTTCGCCCCCTGCAATCAGCATAAGGGTCTTTTCCAGATAAGCCCCACCAAAAAATTAACCCCTGCCACCCAACAAAAGATCAGAAGAAAGAGGATATGAAATTTGTGCTTTTAGTTTTTATTGAAGAGGGTAAAACAGGGACATGTCATTAATAATTTGCATGAAAAGGTCCGTTTTTCAGTACCTTTGCCTCCAAACGAACTCACACAAGTAGCTGTCCACTAAACATCGGTGTGTGCCGCATTGGCGTTTATTCTGCATCTTGTAGACGTGCCAAAGAGTTCGATGGTTTGTGTGTGAGCTCTAGTCGTTGGATCCACAAAGTTTTCACTATGATTAACCGTTTCATGAGTATAACTCATGTCAATCATCGTTTCAATTCCTTGGTATGATGCCCACATATCGGAGACGATGATTGAGCCGGGAGTGATGTAGGCCTGGATTGTGTCCATCAAAGTGGCCGCAGTTCGATCTGGCATTGCAAACATGGACACCTCTTTAGGTTCCCGACAGATCCCTCCGAAAATCCACTGCTGGGGAAGGACTGGCCCTGCGTAGTATTTACGGCGAGATATTAGCGTTTCATCGATCTCGACATGTAGACCTGGGCCGTCGATAACGGTCTGCAAAAGCCGCCAGGAGCAAACTTCGCGAAGAAAGTTCCTCCAGTTGTTACCCGACCCTCCTTGTTTGTTAATGTCCCACTTTGAACCCCTCTCGCGCACCTGGTGAGCAATGTGTGAAAACGAAGCCAAGTGATCCCCGTGAACCGCAGCATCATTCGGAAGAATCGAAAACGGATATTTGGGGATTGCGAAACCAGTCGTGGGAGAGCTTTCGGCAACACTATGAGTAGTGTATTACGCCAACGCCTGTGTTTCCTTCCCTAAGTTGACTGAACAGATCCGCCCATCACTCGAGGATGTAAATCCTCAGCAACGTAACTACTATGGATAACAATGCAGGGATGGCAACCACAAAGAACTCTTAATGGATTTTGTTTGGAAAGAATCATCAGCTTGTATAGTTTCGTCGGAAGAATATCCCCACGGAAACTACCTGGCGTCCGTAACTAAATACGAAAGATGTTTTACCCTGTCACCTCCATTGCAACAAACTTCTATCGTAGACTAAACTGGTTGGAGCTTTTCCAGATAAGCCCCGCCACTTTTTGCCACCTCCAATTTAATGTACGCACCTTTTGTGGTTGCCAACCCTGCATTGTTATCCATAGTAGTTACGTTGCTGAGGATTTACATCCTCAGTGATGGGCGGATCTGTTCAGTCAACTTAGGGACGGAAACACAGGCGTTGGCGTAATACACTACTCATAGTGTTGCTGAAAGCCTCCCACGACTGGTTTCGCAATCCCCAAATATCCATTTTCAATTTTCCAATGATGCTGCGGTTCAAATGATCACTTGGCTGTTTTGACAGGTTCACACATTGCTCACAGGTGCGCGAAATCGGTCTTAAAGGGACATTAACAAACTAGGAGGGTGGGGTAACAACTGGAAGAAATTTCTCGTGAAGTTTGCAGCCTGGCAGCTTTTGCAACAGTTATCGACGGCCCAGGTCTACATGTCGAGATCGATGAAACGCTAATATCTCGCCGTAAATACTACGCAGGGCCAGTCCTTCCCCAGCAGTGGATTTTCGGAGGGATCTGTCGGGAACCTAAAGAGGTGTCCATGTTTGCAATGCCAGATCGAACTGCGGCCACTTTGATGGACACAATCCAGGCCTACATCACTCCCGGCTCAATCATCGTCTCCGATATGTGGGCATCATACCAAGGAATTGAAACGATGATTGACATGAGTTATACTCATGAAACGGTTAATCATAGTGAAAACTTTGTGGATCCAACGACTAGAACTCACACACAAACCATCGAACTCTTTGGCACGTCTACAAGATGCAGAATAAACGCCAATGCGGCACACACCGATGTTTAGTGGACAGCTACTTGTGTGAGTTCGTTTGGAGGCAAAGGTACTGAAAAACGGACCTTTTCATGCAAATTATTAATGACATGTCCCTGTTTTACCCTCTTCAATAAAAACTAAAAGCACAAATTTTATATCCTCTTTTTCTAATCTTTTTTGTGTGGCGGGGCTTATCTGGAAAAGATCCGCACATTTGACTTGGAAGCCTGTGTATGTCCACGTATGTCGAAATCTTCGATCAACATAAATTCACATTGGTCCGACCAGCTGGTTAGGGAAAAGTATTCTGGAGAGCTTCCAGTAGAGCTCAGATGATTAAAGCGAGTGGATGTAAAGCACAGGACAAATTTACTTCGGCTCTGTACACAGATGCCTTTTTATTAAAGCCTACACTCAACTGTGTAAAGGTAAGAGGTGTTTGGCACTGAGGAACGCCGCTGACTGCACCGAAATATTCAAAGACGAAGAATCAATCGGGCAATCGCTGTGAAACAATCAACAGTACATGTTGTTGAGGACTCATGAACCACTCACCTATGAGTTCCGGGAGACAAGTCCACTGGGACACAACCATACTGGACAAACCGATCGATTCCTGTTCACCTCCATGGGGAATGCTCAGATAAGTTGGCCAAAACCCACTGCTTTCTTCCGTCTGTCCCAAACGCAACACAGAATTGACAAGATCCGAGCTCGTTCTACGTTTTGTGTCCGCTGCATCTGACGACACTGGGAGGACACGAAGACTTAGCAAAGACCCAGTGAGACCTCTAAGGACGGTTGCAGTTTGATGTTGTTGAACAAAGTCGGCAAGCACGGCTTCGATCAAATCAGTACGTTGCAAATGACTTCTCAACTGTAGGTACTTATCTGAAGAGGACAGCAAAAGGAACAAGAACTAAACTATGAATGTACCGGAACGACAAAGTTAAGCTTACAAGCTAATGAACCGCATGGCCTAGCAGAAAGTTGGCAAGGGTCCCATAAGCAGATGGGGGTATGATTAGGACAAATACAAACAGGTCTGAGTTTGGTCAACCTCTCCTACGCAGCTGTGAAACGCAAGGTCGGTGAATCTCATGGATTCCTAACCTAAACTGAATGGGTTTCGTGAGATGAATTCCCAGTTTGGAATATACACCGGTTTCACCAGGAGAGATCATCAAACGATATTCGAGATATCGCGATACGTGTACATCCGTAATGCACTACTAATAAGATTGCTCATAAAGGCTGTCGAAGAATTTTCAGCAACCTTATGAGTAGTGCATTAGGAGGGGCGAGATAGCTCAGCGGTTAGAGCGCGAGCGTACTGACCGGAAGGTCCGTGGTTCGTACCCTGCCTCTGCCTCTCGACTTCCCCTGTCTAGGCTTGGGCAACCTGGCAGTATCCCAGCCCTCATGCAACCTTCGGGTGGCATGGCAGTTAGGCACCGAAAGGGTGCTACAGCTGAACGAGTGCATTAGGAACATTACTTCTTCATACGTTTAAAATCCACCATTTTGGACTAATTTTCATACTCGTTGACAGCTCAAAGCACATGCGCATGCATGTCTATCAGGGAGAGACGAACAGCAGATAAAGTGTGGATTAAGAGGGCTCTATTCTTCGAGGAAATGATCGTACCTTGAAGTGTTTTCGATGACCAGAATTCAATTTAAGTTCGTTTTGTCCAGAAAAAAGTAAAAAAAACTGTTCAGCTGTAACACCCTTTCGGTGCCTAGCTGCCATGCCACCTGAGGGAAGCACCAGGGCGGGATACTGCCAGGTTGCCCAAGCCTAGACAGGGGAAGTCGAGAGACAAAGGTCAGGTTCGAACCACGGAACATCTCGGTCAGTAAATTCGCGCTCTAACCACTTGAGCCATCTCGCCCCTTTTGTCCAGCGACCGAAAGAGTTCGACCACCTACAATGTGACATTTCCGTTTCCAGCCGGATGTTTGCCGTACGAAGATTCTAGTTTGGCCTTGTAAAAAGTGCTGTGATCACTCTATAATTACAGATTCAGCAAACTTTTCAGTCACGTGAAACCATATAAAACAAAGTCTCAAGGAATTTTACTGCTAGATCTCAGCTACAGGAGAACAACGCTTTCAGGGAGACTGCGGCAACGAATGATAGGCAAAAGGAGGCCGATTAAAGAACAGGGATGCCAATGAGGAAATATGAAATGTAAGCTATGTCATCACTGTGAGTCCGGTGTTGCGCCAATCCCACAAAGACGAATCAGGCATGCTTGTTCTGAGTTGAACAAGACGCTACGTTTTACAGAAACTACGAACCTAGAGATTGTTTATACGAGGCGCACGTATCACTCGTTTAAGGACCCTCGATTGCATACAACAGTTACATTTCACTCATGTCCCGATACTTCTCAACAGCTATTGTTAAGGTAGGATGGAATTCCTCATTTGATCAGGAGTGAATGTTCTGGGTTTTCGATGAACATTCGTTCAGCTGTAGCGGGCGCAACTTGCAAGCATGGGGTTCTAGATACTGCAAGGTCGCTCAAGACTAGATAGGAGCAATCGAGAGGCCCGAGGTTGAGCTCGAACCACGGACTTTCCGATTAGTAAGTTCACGCCTTAATCACTGAGCTAACACGAGCTTGACAAGATACTCTCACATGAGCGAACCCTGCAACGATCATCAGACCCGCTATCTAGGTCACTTCAGCATTGTGAAAACCCATTCTTGTATAATGATGAAAATAACTCGAGAAACATGAAGTTATCGAGTGCCCTATCGACCAGCCGCACTGAAGTGTTTCAGCGAATGGTGCTGTGGGAGAACCAAGGTCAGATCAACGGACCGGGTTAGTGTATAATCTGTGCTTATGATAATCAACTAATAAATCTGGGTCAAGAGCGCATGACACTTCCACCGCGGTGTCTCGTTTTGGAACTGAATTAGCAAGAAGGTTCTAGGAAATTTACTTCCTCGAGCGGGAACTGCCATGACCAGAAGTTCTAGTTCCAACTGGTCGCTCGGACAATCTGAACAGAAATCAGTAGTACACAAGCGCGGTCGGCGAGGGGTGCGAGCATAATCAAGATCCCAAGCTGAAATAGAAGCTTGCGTTGAGAAGCACTACGTTTACCAAAAAAAAATGAATGGGCCCAACCAAAAGGTACGTTCCGGGTGCGGCAGCAGGGGGAAAATCGAAGTAAGCACCAAACAGGTGATGTATTGATTCTCTCCAGTGTACAAGCAGTAACAGAAAATAGGCTTGTTAGACCCTAGAAATCAACTATGGCTAGTGTTCCTCCGGGAAGAGTTATGCCCGTTTTCTACTTTGGAACAGCGAACGGCTTTATTCATCATCAACCAGTCGTTGTAAAGAGAATACGTGGGATGCCAATCGGCATTCAGAAGACCCCAGATGTAGAATGAAGTACCCCGGTTTCCACAAAAAACCGGGGACAAACGGAAAACAGGACAGAATGTAATGAAATCTCTGTAAAAACAGGGTTTGAAATGTTAGGCATGCAAGGTCGCAGTCGGAAACCGATGCTAAAAGCCCCAGCATAAACCCCTCAGTGTACCTGCCCTTGGCCGAACGTGACAAGCACGTTCGTAGAGCCTAAAGCAGGTTGACTGTATGTTTATTTTTCACTATCGACTCGACACTTGAAGGCCGAACTTATACTCAATGGTTTATGGAAGTTATCCACTTTCTCAATGCATTTCCAAGAGCGCAAAAAGCGAAATTGTGTCAGGCTCACGTGGCAAGTTTGTTTGGTTTTCCCAACTTATCATATCACACAAGAAATGCCGCAACAAACCGAGAAAATAGAACTGAGTTATTGTAAAAAAAAGGGTTCGAGATAGTTCAGTGGTTATGACGCGAACTTATTGACCGGAAATTCTGTGGTTCGAATCCAACCCTCAGCATCTCGACTGCTTCTGTCTAGGCTTGAGTAACCTGGCAGTAGCTCAGCCCTCGTGCTCCATTCGGATGTCATAGCAGCTAATCACGCAGAGGGTGTTGCGGCTGAACGATTACTTATTTTTATTAGTAGTGGCGCATACCCATAACAGATAATAAATTGCGTCGAAGCACAGAATAAACTAAGCTATAAACCACGAGCTCAACGCAAAGGTCAATTTAATTGAACGCACCTGCAATTGCGTCAAAGCTTCGACCAAGGTCGTCATGATGGGTGAGTTGCAACTGATAAGGACCACCGACAGGAAGCCCGGTCGATCGGATATACGCTCCAGAGATGGCGGATAGATGAACATAACGAGGAGGCTTCACGATGACATCCAGAAACATAGTTTGCACGGTCCGCGAATCAAGCTCGCCTTGTAGGTGATCTTTGGGCCATGAAGAAATCTTAATAGTTGCCCGGCGCTCGAAATTCACCCGGTCACTTCTACCAGCCTGAACGAATCCAGCGGAAGTGATTGTTACTGGGAGTTCCAAGTTTGAAGTGTTTGGTGTAGGTGGGGCGATGACTTCGTAGTGAACATGACTATGTGAAGGCCTGTAATGATAGGCAAAAATAAGTGAACGGCGTGAAACCAATAGAAATCGTTATTCGTAGGAACCGAAATCAATTGAGGAGGATACCAATTGGACAAACCACTCCTAAAACCTTCAAAACGAATAATTAATAAGCTTACACATCAACTCTGGGCCTCAGTTGATACTGCGAATCAGGAGACATTAACAGTTGTCGAGGTAGTGGCACGAAAGGCGATTGGAGTCCTAACGGCGGTAGAATCAATACGACAAGTTGGGCGAGCAGCTGACGAACGGGATTCCCAGTAGAACCAACCAGCTGGGCAAGTGATAAATCCGTGGCCTCGACAGTCACATGGATAGTCACACGGCCGGGTGAAAGGCCAACCAGAGTCATACCCGAAGCCAAGTGAGTCTGAATGAACCGGGAGGGATAGGATATTCGACAGGCATCAGACAAGGAAAGAGAACGAGACTCGAGAAGCTGGGAATCACAAGAGCATAAAAAGTGCCCATTAATAGTACGGAATGCATTCAAAGTCTGAAGACGGCAATGAAGAATATACAGCGGAGATAAGTGCGAGGATTGGCAATTGAAATCTAAAGACAACATCGAGGCGTGACGTTCTGTGGACAAGCAAGGCGAAGAATGCTTATTTAATGAAAAAAGCAACTCTTTCGAAAATGATTTTTCCCAGGTTTTTCATGGAAGTTGACCAAAACTCCAAACTTGAATCAAAACAAATCAACCTGGGCACCAGTTAGATTCATATCTCTCATGAAGCCCGCAAGAAGAACCGCCAGGTTTTCCAAGCCTAAACATGAGTAATCTGAGGGGTAAGTGGCTCAGGTCCCTTCACATGAGCCATCCCGATTGCTGTCGGACAGAAGAGAGTTACAAGAACTTTCACGGCTATGGTGCCCGAAAATATGGTTTCCCGCGTCAATGCTTTGGCTCATGCCTTCTAAGAGGACCGCGAAAGAGTCGACTTGAAGTCCGGTACACGTGGTGTTCCGTTCTGGAGCAGTGGTTCCGAAAACCTGCAGCTCCTTATGGCCATCTAACAATCATCCTTCCGAGGGGCGGTTACACTCCATAAAAGTATGAAACAGCGTATCCTTAATCCGGCGCGATCTGGTGTGCGATCTCGTCGAAAAAAGGCTACTTCACCAGGCTAATCCCCGAACAGCTGACTCTGGAGTGGGATGAGGGCAAGCCGTAGAAATCATTGAAATACCGTCTTGAGGCGACTCAGCCAGCAGAGTCAAGCAAAACTTGCACGTCAATGTGTCCACGAAAACCACAACCACGTAATCCTGAGTTTGTACCGCGAGATACTTCGCAAGCAACGGTGGTCGAACGATGAGTCGCCGAATGTCTTCAGTCCAGAGATAACCGACTTTCCAGGAAGGCGAAGTCAATGGTAACTTGAAGCTTCATCTGTTCTGGATTACGCCAACCAGTTTCCCGTCCTTTCAGAGTACAGACCGGTGACCGATGGCAGCTGGAACCAAAGAACCAACGTTCACGGTTTATGGATGATAAACTGAACTGACCACATTTTTCACTGTAAAATGCGCTGAAGTATGCTCATGCTTTCGGCTGGTAATCCCTGGTACACCAGATAATTTCAAACAAGTTTTGTCCACGGTGTCAAAAGTAGCTCAATTTTTCAAAAACATGACTATCGTTGTGCGACGAAATGCGGAAAACCAGCCAACGAAGCCTCGTCCATTAGGAACGCCAGCTTGCTCTTCATGATCTAATAGCCAATGAGTCACGGACTAACAACAAACGATGACCGTCACCTGAATTCGCGACGCTAAGAATGAAAGTGGTCCCTCGGTGCGTTGGAGAGTTGGTCAGTGACTCTTTCGTACATCGGTGAAATCGGTGACCAATATTCGATAGTCGGTGCTTTTTCTTGGCAGTTAATAACTAGTGTGTGTATTGCTGTCAAGGATGACCGCTGGAACGTGCAATAAAGCAGCTTTATCGGTGCGTGCAAGTACCAAGTAGCGTAAACGAGCCCTGAAGTGCTCCGTGAAGCGATCAATTTTAATGCGTGTGGACACATGAAGGTCTGAAGCTGACCGATGTGATCAGAACGGTCGGCAACTGTTTCCAGCTGTTTTCCATACACTTATCTGCTCATAATATACACCAATTGTTTTACCACCTTCAGAAACACTTGAAATTTCGACGATTTTTAACATGAGTTGGTCAACCGGTATTGTTCGGCGGAGGTCAAGGGATCTCATCGAATTCGCCAATATCCACACTTTGTCGCGTCGCCCAGGCACCTTGCAAATAGTTTTCCCAATCCACTCTATGGAAAGCTTGATGTTCGACCACCGATTTCTGATGCGGAAAGACGTAAAGTATGCAACCTTAGTAGCGAGTTAGTTTTCCCGGGTCGGCATTGTCGTTGACCAGCGATAAGCAGGTTATCTTAGCGTAGACAACAGCGTAATCAGAGTTTACACGGGTGATCCCTCAGTGGAAGTTAAGCGAGTAAAAGGTCTTCTGATTGCGTTTAAAGAGTATGGTTTGGCCGAACCGGACTAATATCCGAGGCACCCATCCTTGGCTAACCTGGAGAATGTCCCGCACAGTCCCGTTTTCAAATCACGCATCATGTAAAGGTGTACTTTGATGCGGAAAGCCGCAGGATTTTGATGCCGATTATAGATGACTACGAAAATTAGCTGAGTTCCATAAATTAGGACAAGAAGCCAGTGGGTAAAGGGATACAAGAACGCTATTGACTACGCGGCCTCAAAACGCCAGCGTCTACCGTCGTTCATGGGTAACACCCTTTTGTTGCATAGCTGCCAAGCCATCCGAAGGGAGCACAAGGGCTGAGATACTGCATTGCGGTTGAGTCTGAACCACGAACCTGCCGATCAGTAAGTTCGCACCTTCGACACTCAGTTGTTTCGGCTAACGCATCCGTAATGGTTCGAAAGGGTCAGAGGCAATTTCTTTTATTGTTAGAAGAACGGTGACCATGATTCGCAGCCGTACATTCAGAAGGTGAAATGTCCAGTCAAATGGGGCAGCTGAAAGAAGACGCGTAACTTAAAAATAACCACAATAACCTCACAAAATGGTCTACCACAATACCTCTGGAATGTCCACATTGAAGCCTTCCAAAGAGTGAATCAAACGAGCAGCGGATGTTGGTTGTGGAGGATTCAATCGCCATTTGAAACGCAATGCTGGTATTGATCCACTTAGGCCCAGAGGAGTTACAATGTCGGTGAAAGACTGGTTGAGGACGTGACTAGCAGTCCCAGTCTGTGTTGCTCGATGGCGATTAGACTTGATGGGGGCCACGAGTCCCTCGATCCACAGAGGTGCCACACCGCAGTTGCCTGACTGCTCTTCTGGTCGACAGGCAATGAGAAATCGCTCCTCCAACGTGTTGAGATCCCTTGGTGAGCTGCTTCCGATACCAACATGAGGCGGTGGAACGATCTCGGCAGAGCTGACGAGAGGACATCCAATTCGTATGCCTGAGAGTGATACTACATGAATGTTACATGAAGCCTAAAGAGGAGGAAACAAAAACCAGGAATAGAAAACTTCAGGGTGGGGACGAATCAAAACTACTCTGGTAACAGTCCTCTTCATAAAACACGTTTGGAATACTGCAAGAAAGAAGTGACGCGAGAGGGTGCAACATAGTCAGGTGGTAAATTAGCACGCACCTCGGAGGTGACCACAAGACCATCTGAGTTGGCATCTGATGAAGAAACGTTGACCGCCGAAGAACGACTTCGAGTGAGAGCGCGAACCGAAACCGTTCCGGGTGTACCCCCGGCACGAATCAAAACACTCGTTGGCCTCGTCTGCTCTAGGGTTAAGACGGCTCTGTGAGCGACTTCCACGAAGAACTCCACGGCTGATGGATGCGGGCCACCGGAAGCACGAAGTTCGTATTCGGCGCCCAAGAGCAGGTTGAAGTTGCAAGGATACAATCGCAGTGGTGCAAAAACCTGAAGAGTGTATATAAGGGAAAAAGTTCCTGCGAACTGTTTGCGCTTACCGAACGAAATGCATATTCGACTAATGTGCACAGCGAAAGGTGAAAATACGGTGAGCAAGTTAGAATCAGATGGTAGATACCTAAGCGAAACCCGTCCACGTAGTGTTTGATTGAGGCCGGTTGCAAATCGTTGATCCATTGACGTTTCCATCAAAAGTAATTGAAATTACAAGGAAGGAAAGATTATAATTTCAGGAGACTGCGTAGCAATTACAAGCAAGACTTGCGACATCTTATTAAGGAACTGCTCTTAAATGTGTGTTTTACGATTATAATCCCTTCAAAAAACCGTCCACATCCCAAGTAAGGGGACATAGAGACTGCTATGGGTTGGGCAGCGGTATCTCACCGGACAACGGTTAGAGCTGTGCAAACATCCGAAACATCCCAGCTGGAGGAGGAACACTTTTGTTAGGCGGAATTCCGCACCGATATCGCCTTACCACTCGCAATTAGGCGCTTCTACGGCCATCCCGCATGCAGTTGGCCAGACGATCGGGCCACTTGCCCGTCGAGCTTCAAGGCGAGCTGACTGGCCGAAAGTCTGAACCCAATAACTAATCACGGGCCAGTGTCCGGATGATGACCCTAACCCTGTCGGTGCCTAGCTGCCATGACACTCGAAGGATGCACGAGGGCCGGGATAGTGCCAGGTTGCCCAAGCCTAGAAAAGGGGAAGTCGAGAGGCGCAAGACATCGATGGTCAAATACTGAAAGTTTTTTGACGTCCTCGGCACGCCGCGGCCAGGTTACTGATCCGTATAGTAATATGGAGCCAACCGGAGCGTTGTAAACTCGACGGACAAGCTGTCACGTCTACGCCACAGGTGATGCAGGTTCACGAAAGCTGCTCTGACTTTCCCAACCCGGATGGAAATATCATCTTTCGCGAGACCACCGGGACTGATACAGCTGCCCAGGTAGACAAATCTGTCTACTGCTTCAATCGACTCATCCGAAAGCATGAGGTTAGGGTTCGAGCCCATCCTGTCTTCCATTACACTTTGTAATTGTGAGGCGCAAAAGAGTAAACAGTACTTAGCATTAGTCATCAAACACAGGTTTAGTCGTAGAATAATTATGCCTCGCTAGTGCTGCTTGTGAATGTGACAACAGTAGTCAGGACATCCCCAAATTGCTGTGCGTGGTAAGCCCGTGCGGACCCACCAGTTGGGCTTGCAGATGATCATGACCTAAGCACAGTCATTCAGCTGTAACACCCTTTCAGTGCTTAACTGTCATGCAGCCCGATGAAAGTACAAGGACTAAGATAACGCGCCAGGTTGGTCAAGCATAGACTGGAACAGTCGAGATGTCGAGACTGAGTTTGAATCATAGACCTGCGTGCCACAATCACTGAGCTGTCTCGGCGCATGATAGTTTTGGAAAAAAATGTACCGATCCGAAAGGAACTTTATTAGTTCAAAAACAGTCTGCGACATCTGGGGGGATGAACGCTTAGACTTTATTCTTGAGCTGTAACACCCCTTTCGGTGCCTAACTGTTATGCCCCTCGAAGGAAGCACGAGGGCTGGGACACTGCCAGGTTGCCCAAGCCTAGACAGGGGAAGTCTAAAGGCCGAGGTCGGATTTGAACTACGATTCTTCCGGTCAGTAAATTCGCGCTCTAACCACTGAAACAATACAAGAGAAGTGGCCCTTAGTGGATCTGCTCTATGAATTGCCCCGAGGTAACGAAGACACTTTGTAAACCGATGTAAGGCATGTTGTACCGCCGTGCTTTCACATGGCCGCGCAGAACATAAACCCCTCGATATATCTGCCTTGGTATCTGATGTACAAAAGTACACCCGACAAACATGGGCAGAAGCAGAGACAGATTATGATAAATTCCAGGTCCAGAATCAGGTCAGTGCAACGAAGGTTGAAGACCCAATTGGTCATTCAGGAGAGGTTGGTCCGATCCCCTCGGTTTCAAGCTGCTTGAGACCAAATCGGTCTTATTCACCATTCAACTTCAAACCAACTGTAAGTTCAAAGATGAATTTCACATCCCGTAACTCACTTGGATGTCAACCGCATTGCTTTGGATTACAACAGTCTTTCTACTTTCGTTCTCTATAGTCTCACAACTAACAGTTAATGAAGCGGATCCCAGAGACAATCCACGAACGTTGAAACGAGCCAAATGAGCTTCGGTTTTGGGCGTGTCTGGATCATCGTGCCAGTAGGATGCAGACGATAAGTCAGGCACACCAAGCACTTGTACCGCTGACTGCACTCCTTTGTCTAATGATGTCGGTTGCTGAAGGATAGTTAGGTCAAGTAGGTGAGTAAAACCTCCGAAGAGTGGTTGTCCGTTGTTATCCAGCGGCTCCACGATCGCAACGATCTGCAAACAGTGGAAGAGAGTGAGAACAGGGGGTTGTCCCTATGGAGTTCACAATCACAATTCCCATGTGACATTCCGCAAAGAGTGAGATGACATGCGTCTACAAAGTAGGCAGCAAGTTATAGATGAACGCTCCCGACAGAGGCGTAATCAAACAACCGACTTCCAGACAAAAGCTCCCCATTTTCACAGTGTAAGTCACTACCCAGATGGGCTTAAAGTGGGAGGACTCTGCACAACAGATACATTGCGAAATCGACATACTGAAACTGGCGATAAAGGAGCCGTCAGTCGCGGTCTACGAATCTGAAAACAAGCTGCGAAAATATGGAATGAGATATGTTTCCAGGTGCCCTGTTTGCAGCAGGTTTTGTAACGGGGTAGGGTTGATTTCCCAAACTGATAACGAACGCCGTTGTCGTTTGTAACTGAGCGGTACAAGAACCGCAAAACATAAGCCTACGATGACCCCGCATCCTAACAAAACAATTCACACAAGAAAAAACTCGACAATTTGTAGGCACAGACTTTTTATTTTCAATCGGGGAAAATTTTATCCTCTAAATGGAGGCAACCGATGCTGAAAGGCCGAGGAGTACTGTATAGCTGTACCAACAAAGATAATGTTCATTCTTAGGGAATACACAATTCCATCGATCACGGGTGGCATATCAGCAGAGTAGCTAGCCTATAACTAGAATACAACGTCACTGGTTTTCAAGTACGCGGTCAACACCGTGTGCTCGGGTGCTGACTATCCACAAATGTGATGGTTTGTCAGATAGAAGGTCCCCAGAAATTTAGGAATTTTTGTTTTTTCTTTCTGAGCAGATCAGGTCGATGGAAAATCGGCGGAAACATTCCTATGGAAGTGCATGGTTCAACGATGGATTTGACCTTTCAAACCCCTCAAGGGTTTCCTCTATTTTATGTAGGACAGCTCATTTGAGGTGAACTGTTGAGTCACAGATAAACACTCAGTCATTCGAATGTACGTAGATCAAGTGGGAAAGTTGGTTTACCTGAGAACAAAACACACAACACTGAAGATATAGATGTTGATGAACACATGGTTTTGATAATGCCTTTTCAGGTAAAATACAGTCAAAATCATGGAACAACACTGTTGGTCACGGTTCTTGACTGAATTTTACCTCGTCATCATCATCATCAAAGACAGCAACATCAGTGTTGACACTGATGCTTCACTGCCGTACAACCATAAAGTTCGTCTAATTTCATATATATATATATATATATTAAAAGCCCTAGAGTGAAAAGAAGAGGAAAAGAGTGGATGAGGGAGGGGACCTAGTGCTGGCCTATGTCAAGCATTCTGAGGTGCCTACACCTCCAACCGCTCAATCAGACAATCTGGAAAGAAACTGACAGCATGAACGCCACTGACATCGATTTGCCGCCATTTCTTGCAACGTCTCCAGCCAAGCACAGGCGGGGTCACGAGGACCCCATCCTGGAAGGCGTACAACACCAAAAACACCCAAACTCTTCGTGATCTCCTTCACGCCTTTCTGCCAAGTCATGCACTGTCCACCTCGCGGTTTGCGCCATGCTGAAGGAGGCACGGAGAACAACACTCGTCTCGGTAGACGGTGTTTCGGCATGCGTAGCACATGACCGAAAAAAACTATGACATTCACAAATAACAATACTTTCAATTTTACCTCGTACGTCTTTGTACTTGAGTGTGGGCTAACCTCTATACGTGTATGACCTGAAAAAGGATTATTGAAACCGTGTGTTCGCCAACCATTGTATCTTCAGTGTTGTGTTTTGGTTGGCCGTAAACAAAGCTTCCCTATATCACCTAAAGCTATGTACGCTCAAATGAACGCTGCCAGTTAGCACGGAACCGATGCCGTTGTTCCACAGTTTTCGGCTGTATTTTCGCGGTTACTTATTGAGTTGAATGTTTTAACCAATTGTATGACCTGCGGAGGATTATCGAAACACGTTCAACTCCTCTATCTTGTGCGACTAAATAAGAACTTTTGGATAACAGACAACCACATTAAACTCATCAGCGGTGATTCTGTTCAACATCAAATCCCGAAATGAAAAATAGAGACTGTTGAGAACGTACCTGTCCCCCTAACTGGATGCGATCAACAGCGTGTAGCTTGAGCGCACTCAAACCTACGACATCCACATTCAAAAAAAGTTCGTAAGGATTATAGATTTCAACGGGTTCCATGCTAGGTGGCAACCTAGGAAAGCAAAGGTCAATTATCCGCAACACCGTCGAACCAATCCGCCGAGACTTGAGTCTGAATTCATACGGGCCCGCATCGAAACCAGTTGGCTTTGAGTGGTGCTTGGTGTTCGGTGTTATTTGAAGAGTGTCACGGCCATCGGTTACGTGAAAATAACCAGAGCCTCCCAAGACTGGGACGGGAATTTCCACCTGTAAACAAAGTGCACAAAATAGCTGTTGAATTGCTTCATAATGAGGAAATGAGTAGTGATGGAGCACTGTACGTACTATGTGAACGCACACAAACAAATCAAACACTCTCATAAAACAAGTCGAGTCATTAAAAGTACAATCAGAATATTTCGTCTAGGACCTGAAGTCAAAATTTGCGTCAGACAACATGCGTAAATGTGTGCGTGTCCCCAACTTGTCTGATACCTCTTCTTGTCAAAACAATCTCTTGGTGGCTGGGTTTCTTTGAAGGAATTAGACGACTGCTGGGTGTCCTTTGGATTCATCAGAATATAGTGCTCTAATTATTGGATGGTCTATTGTTACCTGTTCTTTCATATACTCTTGGGTCAGCAGAGTTGGCAACTCAAGAGCTAAAACAGCCAGGGAAGGGCCGAAACGAAGCATCGACCCATGATTTGGGTTCAGTAGACGAGTGTTTAATGCGGTTTTTTACTGTCCCGGACGTTGCACAGGCATCGGCGGTTAAAGACTCTTCTAAACACAGCTTTGTTTGTAGCAGCGAACTGTCAGCACATATACCAGGTCAAGTGGATAAAATGCTGGCGTGTGTAATCCGTCGAGCCCACTGAACTGTCCCCCTGTCAGGCTGTTTCGCTCATCCGTCCGTAGCATGATTGTACTTGAATGCCTTCGGGGTGTGAATAGGAACAACCTGGATGCAGGTCAGACAAATTCAGGTCTAAAGCCACGAGAAGTTAAGACATTAGATTGAGATCTTTGAAATTCAACACTGCCATAGGTGGATGGCATTTGTCGTCGTGTCGATTGCCATCATGGCCACCTGTCCTTCTCTCAATCCCTTCCCGCTCTACAAGCAAACATCGCTGGATCATTTGAATGTGTCATCTAACCGGTGTGCCCCATACAGCTGCTGCACGAGATCCTTTATATTTGGGGGATTTCAACGTTTCAACGATAGAGCAGCTGATCAAACTCCATTGGTCATGTGCTCCGCATGCCAATCGACCGACTAACTTCGCAACGTTGTCAGCTGAGTCTTAAGATGGCTCAAGTGGCTAAAGCACGAACTTACTCACCAGAAGGTCCGTGGTTCGAACTCGACATCTGCATCTTGACTTCCCCTATCCAGGCTTCGGCAACCTGGTAGGATCCCAACCCTCGTGCTTCCTTCCGGTGGCATGGCAGTTAGGCACCGAAAGGGTGCTATGGCTAAACGATTTATCCTTTTTAAGTCTCGAGAGCCTAAACTCAATGAAGTCGAAAGTCATTACTCAACAACACACCCATAAGTGTTCAGCTGTAACACCCTTTCGGTGCCTAGCTGTGATGCCACCCGAAGGGAGCACGAGGGCTGGACTACTGCCAGGTTGCCCAAGCCTAGACAGGGAAAGTCGAGAGGCAGAGGTCAGGTTCGAACCACGGACCTTTCGGTCAGTAAATTCGCGCTCTAACCACTTGAGCCATCTCGCCCCTCCCATAGATTCGACTTTATTGCTGTCCGCGAACCGATGAATTCTTCGTGACTTGTGGAGTTCTTCAACACCGGTCCCTCCATTGCGTTTGGCAATAATTATTGAACACTTTTCAAACTATACCTTTCCTGCCCGTCCAAAATAGGTAAGCGCTCGGAAGTTATGTTTATTGATAATGAATGGTCTAACTTAGAAAAGTATGCGTTTTGCAATACGCTAATCATTGGTGGGCCATAGGTAAATTCAATCACAGGCGTCTCGGAAAGCGAATTAGCGGCTTGCCCTGATCCCAGAACGGGTAACATAAAGAGAATAGGAAGAAAACGATACATCGTAGCTTCCTAGGTGAAATCGGGGTTGCTGTTAAGTTGATGGGATTTTTTCCAGAGACCGGTGGCTGAGTTCCACATACCCAAACAGGGTTTTGATCATGCTTCAAAGTGGACTACATGCACAGTAAGATAAAAAAAACAGTTCCGAATAAGCAAAACGTACATTCGTGTGATGGAAAATTTGCAAACGATTTCCGGCGGCTGAAATGTGCGCTGGTGCGTGGAATCGTGCGAGAACAGTAGCCAACAGATCCTCGTCCACCAGTAGCTGCGAACCACTGAGTTTGAGTCGAGAACTGTACGCAGGATTCAAATGAGATCGCACGCTAATATGAATAGCACCAACCGACTTTCCCGGTTCCCGTGGCTCCAGAATGAAATGGGGGCCGAGGAACGGATAGGGCGAGCTGAGATTGAGAAAGAATTGGTGAAAAGAATAATTCCACGAGCAATTACCAGTTAATGAGTTATCGGGAAAGAGAGGTTCGAGGCGGTACTCTACGAAAGAATGGTTACAAGAGTGATGGGGAAGATTCTGGCGGCAAGCCTTGGTGCCAGCTGGTGCACTGCGTAGACAGTTGGATAACTGACTGAGAAAGTATTTAAACTGTATCTGGGATTCGACAATGGCAACTTCTTAAGCGGAATGCAACATTCTGAGGCAAAAAGCCTGGTGACAAATGAAGTGAGCTTACCTCCAACTTGATGCGTCCGGAGCAGCCATTGTGGCACGTTGAATCTTCGGTGCTGCATTTAAAACCAACTTGCTTAGCTGGTGACGGTCACTATCAGCTTGATTTGTTGACAAGGCAGCGACGGTGGTCAGCATAGAATCGACCGCTTCCAGTTTGTGGCCGTTTGGACCAAAAAACGACAGGCTCACAACAAACGGGGCTGTATTTGCGATTGGGACCTGAAAAAAGATGGGAGAAAGAGGTAAAAGGTCGTGTTCAGCATACCGAAATGGATAGACACTGAAATAAACTCGAGCCCAGAACATAGGGTGAACTGCACAGGACGAATCGGAATTCGCCTTGACCTGCAGTAAAAACTGAATAAAAACCGCCTAGGACTGATAGCCACTGTCTGATAGAGAACTTCATTTCCAATGTTGGATTTTGCCAGGCAACCAATCAGATAGTCAAGGGAATATTTAAGCATCCCCAAAAGGAGCTATCAAACAATGGCAGGTCGAAATCTACAGACAGTCTTTCGAAGATTTGCAAAACGGTTCCCTATCTACAATCTATTTCATGTTAAAATACTTCCAACGGAACCAAGAGAAACTCAATATGAAACTGGGATGTCCAAAAGACTGTCTCAACTGTGGCATGAAACCTGAAGCGTTGCTTCGCCCTTAAAACATGTTAAATGCCCACTGAGGCACGCAAGGATCCCAATAAAGACAACTGACGACTCATACCAGAACCTATGGGACAAATCCAACAAGGGAGAGGGAAGTTAAAGTTCCATGACTCTGCCAACAGAACAAATGAAACCCATAAACACATACGAGCGGTTTGGAAACAACGTTCGTCCTAATAAAAACAAAACGCAAAAGACGCACTAGACGGACATCACACTGACTAACGTGCCACTGTGTATCAAGTACATCGAAATCTTACTTCATCATCCAAGGCTGTGACAGTCAGGTTCACAAGCGGACAACTGGATATGTCTACTGGTAGCACAGGTAACGGCCGATGAACAGTAAGCTGCAGTTTGGCGGGCAATTCACAAATGATGCTGAAAAGTTGCAGAGCAAAAATGGTGGAGTGAGTTTTCGACCAGAAACAGTAGAACGAAGGAAAGGTGAAAATTACGACTGAATTACCTGTTGCACAACCAAATACCAGTTTCCTAATCACCTCGTTACGGATTCGTTGATGTCACCCGATGCCAGCAACAATTCGGAGACATTGGTGGCCAAAAAACCTGAAGATGTCCTCCGTCATCTATCCGTAGAAGCCATTCTTCACAATCATACAACAACACAACCCTTAATGTAGCCTGGTACACGCAGCCCTTGAGACCCAGTGGTGTGCCACATGTTTGCATGTCAAACCGAGCAGCAGCTCAATTATTCAAAGATCTGTGCATATGAAGGATCCGTCTTAAGAACCACATCATCATCTTCAAGCGCAAATCTTGTACCTGTGTAGCGGTGGATACTACTGATGAGGCATGTGAGTAGTACGTCTTCTTGTAAATCCGCTTTGCTTCTCTTGAATAGTGAGATCTGTTACGGAACTGGTGGAATCTCTTTGTAGCATTTGCCTGAATTTGAGTAACAGTCAATGAATATCCAGAAAAGTTCAGGAGGACGCGTTCAAGGAGAAGGTGGATATTCAGTTTTGTAAACGAGATGCATATGAGAGTTTTGCTCCCCTGTTCAATAGTTTGTAACTGTTAAGTTGGTGTTCTCAAATAGACAACTCCGCAGCGTAGGGCCTTCTTCCTTTCACCTGTAGTGTTTATGGTTGCCACAGATCCTTTCGCTGATGACCTAAAACATGGAGTTGGTGGTGGGACAACGAAGGCAGTATCTGATCTAAATAATAATTTAAAAAATCGTTCAGCTGCAACTTCCTTTCGGTGCATAGCTGCCATGCCACTCGAAGGAAGCACTAGGACTGAAATACTGCCGGATTGCCCAAGCCTAGACAGAAGTCAAGATGAAGAGGTCGGATTCGAACCAGGGACTTTCCGGTCAGTAAATTCGCGCTCCAACCACTGAGCCATCTTAAGACTCAGCTGACAACGTTGCGAAGTTAGTCGGTCGACCGGCATGCGGAGCACGTGACCAATGGAGTTCGATCAGCTGCTCTATCGTTGAAACGTTGAAATCCCCCAAATATAAAGGATCTCGTGCAGCAGCTGTGTGAATCCAGGAGTGACCGTGGACTTCTGGTAGGAAGATCGAGAGGGAAAGCTTTGCATCACAGCCAACCCCTTGGATGCACGGATGCCATGGAGCCGGAGATAGGCAGTGTCTGTGAGTCTGTATAGCCATTTATGTGTTCGGTTGGACCAGCTAAGCAGTTCGATCCATCCAATCGGCGATTTTGCGAATGGATTAATGAACCTTCTATTCGACTCGCTTCACTGCAGTGTGCTTCGCATTGGCCAGTCGATCGAAGCAGGTATAAGACACTTCACACAGGACAACAATGGCGCAACTAAATCCGTGAGCAATGCAGTGTCCGGAGCATAAACTGAACTGATCATGCAGTCTGATCAGGCACACGGTAGATGACACATTGAACTTGAATTCGGATGACCCAGAGACCGACCCGAACGGTGGTCATTCTAAAAGGGTTTCGATTTGATGCAAATCATAATAGACTGAAGTGAATTCCATGTGACTGACCAAGAAAACATAACTTCCTAACAAAATATTCAGAACGTTGAACGGCTCCGAAACAAGAAATGATACGAGTACAGGAGCACTTTTCGTTGTTCTTTACAAACAACAAGTTCATGTAACAAGGTTAAAGAAACATGCCTAACGAAAATAAACCCAATGCACGAGAGGTATTCTATGCTGGGTGTATGTTCGTGTGGTTGGAAAACCTAAACTGATGTTCAAGGGACCGAAACGAGCGTTAAGTGGAAAATCTAAAAGGACGACAATGGTTTCAATAATTGCGAGATAATGTTTTCTGATGAGCGATGTATGTTCCACAGCGGTTGGCCTACCACAGGACTTATTGCCATCCAACTTCTAACACCGATGCACTCTCACCGTGTGCACAGAAGCCTGTTTGATCCTTCTTTCTTAGCTGGCCTAATATTGTTTGCATCCCATCTAACGCAAACGCAAACTAAGTAACACTTCCCATATAGATCCTGAAGTTCGACTGCAACGTTCCCTGACAGCGACATGACAGATAGGACAGAATGGATTAACATGAGAACACTTATTTCACAGATAGAACTCACGTGAAGTTGGCACGCATGATGATGGGATCGGTGTTTAACGCGGTCGGTTTATTCCCCACCTCAAGCGCGAATCGGAACGAACCAAGAGACTCACACCGCATGCTGAACACCATTGGTCGTGACTCCCATTCTAGCACTGGGAAACCCGAAGAATCACCGGGCGACAGAATCGGACGACTTTTATCAACATACGGTTCACGAATAACCATGGGGGGTGGTGAATGGGGATCAAGAGGCGCAAGTGGACCACTGGGATCCAGGCCGAGAACGCGAGAGAAGTGACTTGACGGTTCAAAGATCCAAGGCGAGGGGCCGAAGGAATACTGAAAGAGCGAATGACGATGTAGATTGGATGGGAAAACAGATAGAGGCTGCGTGACGGAATGAGATTGCAGAAAGAGCTTTAGCTTCATCTACAGCATGTTTGCCACTCAAAGCCAACCGCCAATCTACCGGCATGGGGTGAGTGACATGGAGAAGGAAGCATTAACCGTCAATTTAAATTTGCTCCCTTGCTATTTAGTCACCATACGAAAAGAGAAATAAAGTTGTTGCCAGTCTCCGAACTGGGACAGACACATGTGACCCAATGCGGAGCGCCGTAAAATCACAGCAAGACTTCGAAATTTTTGGTCTGCAAAATAATACAATAAGACGGGAGAAGCATCAGACGGCAGTGAAGCATCAGTGTCAACACTGATGTTGCTGTCTTTGATGAAAACGGGAGAGACTTGGTGGGAAGGTCAAAAAGTCAACCTTGGAGTTGAACCCTTAGCTCAGTGTATCATTTTGACGGTAATACGATGCATAGATTTGCAGTAAGCCGACATGCGATTCGGAATCAAATTACACGTATGCGACTCACTGTGAATTCCCGCGTAGAACCGAGAGCGACATGAGTTTTATCCAAAATTGGATCCATAAACAAGATATTCCGATAGACAGCAATAGCGAACCGAGACTTGTAAATGGTGCTTGAAACATTCTCGCGCGCTTCATTCGTTCCTGAGCTAGAAGACGAAAGTGAGTCGGGTGATTCATAAGACGCCTCGAGTTCGGTGGACCCCACTTGAAGACCCACGACCCGAATGCGTAAGCATTCCGACAGTTGACTCGATGGCCCGTTAGATGGACGAGCAGGAAGACGTTCTGTGAAAATTCATCAATCAAACGGAGAAAAGGGGATGAATTTCTCAACTGACCACAACCGTGGGATATGTGGGTATCAACATTCGAAAGGACAATTGTTTTCGTCCCTGTTATGCGTGTCTTTGTATTCTCATTTCACAAGAAAATAAGAATTTCCTGAATACAGTGAACACCCTCGAGGTCAGCTTATTGCGCAGCGAAGAATCCCGTAAAAGATAATGACTAACTCGAAAACGCAGAAGACGAAAGCAGAATATGGTTTCACATCCGAGAGGATATTCCGAGCTCATCTACCATAAAAAGCGAAAAAGTCATATCATTGTCCGGATTCGAAGGCTTAAATAATAGCAGTTAGTCGTTCAGTAGTGGACTCGAAGGGCCAATTTTTTCCAGTGCGTCAATCGGCGCTCTACTCTATGCCTTTCCTCTAACTATCGTCTTCTATACACAATCCTATGTGTTTTTAACCGTTCAACTTCGTTGCATGCTCAAAACAAACGAATTTGTAAGTAGCTCTGTGTCACCGTGCTTCGAACATTCGGTCTGTGCTACAAAATGTGGTAAGCAATACTAGGTGTGGGGAAAAGATATGAAATGAACCCAGATGGTACTTACCGGGTAGAACTTCGATGATAGACGGATCCAGAGGTGTGATGGTGATGGGCAATCCTCTGCAATCAGTCATACTTCGCCTTTCCGAATCAAGTACAGCCAGTCCCACTAATAATACTTCAGTGTCTTGATGTGATACACCAACATTTCCGAAAGGGCGACCACTATAGATCGTTGTTCGTTTATGCCCTTCCTTGTGACGGACTACAACTTCCGCAGGGCCGGGAACAAACTCAATTCCAGCTGGCGACGTAACCAAAACCTTAGCGGTCCCGCACAAATGAGGGTAAGACGAACTAGCTGCAACAATCAGCGCCTCTCCAAATCCCTGAAATGCAAAAGGCAGGCTCACTGCAGCAATTCGCGGAAGACGTGCCTAAATCTGCATTAAAAAATCACACATAGCTATGACAATGAGCCAAACCTAAATGAAATTTGATGTATATTTCGCAGGCCTCTAAATTTCCAGTGAAACCAACTACGCATCCTGTGCTGCTCTAGTTGGGTTCGAATTATTTGTGGGTGCCGTTTGATATGAAGACCCATCCAGAAAGCTTACAGCCAAGGACTAGATCGTTTCTGACTCGCTGTGAACTTTTGGGCAAAAGCTGCGCACTAGCACAGACATCACTGTATGATTCTGGGGTCAGTAGGAAGTTTCCGCAAATGCTGGTTTGTATTCGGTCCATTGCACGCATTTTTCGGCTTGGATCGGTAAGAGACTGCAGCACCGCAACAGGTTGTATTGCGCCTAACTGGGAAAGAATACCGTACAGGGGAAGATACACAGGGAAAGCAGACACCTGATCCAAAGGTCTAAAACTCCGAAAGACAGCTGCGTGCAATGTGTTTACATCTTTTGAACAGCTAAAGAGAGCCGCGCAGCACTTATGACAGAAAGTGTTTCTCTGCAGCTTTCATGAAGGAACATCACAGTAAATACATCAGCTGGGGAATTCGACCAACGAGAAAACGATTAACTTAACCAGAAGGGTTACAGGATACTACAGGGAACACACTAGTAGTAACCACCTCCAGCGGTCTTACATTATACCAGCTACCCCCAAAAATCCCGCCGAAATGCAGCCTATTGATACCAGAACCTTCGCAGTAGGTTCGCGCCTCAAGCACCAAGCTATCTCGAGTCCGATTTATGATTATTACGATTCTTATCGACACAATGTAGAAAAGGATGCATATAACTTTAATTGCTAACTTGTTGAAGATTATTATCCAGTAGGGCTCGGTTAACCCTTAATAGATGTCGACCAAGGGGTCGACAGCCGACGGATGCGACACTACAAGCAATTCAGTGTCTCAGGTTTTCAGGGAGTTCCAGAATACCAAGTACGGAACGATTGTTCAAGATTTGCAAACAGCCCACTATCGGTTCTGCTGTGTTCAGGGCTCAGAAGCTCAGACATGGTCCTCGGCGGCTGAGGTAAGCGATTCCTTGTTTGAACGGCAATGTGGTTGAATGTTCCCTTCAAGCTCGTGTGTTGAAACTGCTGGAACTGGAGTACCTCGTAATCAGCAGCTTATTGACATTTCTCCGCAATCGAACCGCGAGGCAGTCTAGGTCCCGCACGCTATTGAGATATCAATAAGCTATCCGTTTACAAAAAACGTCCAGCTGTAACACTTCTTCGGTGCCTAGCTGCCATGTCAACCGAGGAAAGCAGGAGAGCTGAGATACTACCAGGTTGCCCAGGCCTAGACAGGAGCAGTCAAGATGCCAAGGTTGGGTTCGAACCGCGGGCCTTACGGTCAACAATTACGTGCCTTAACCATTGATGTGCCCCGATACGATATCAACTACGAAGGAATCCATCGAGTGTTGAATAACACTTCCAACATGAATGCTTTCAAAGTTCTTAGACCTTATCGGACAATACACATTGCCTTCACAGTAAAGTCAATGTTTATGCGGTTACTCAGAAATGTGAAATACACGACGAAAGAGATGATTTTCGTAACTATTTTCCGAGTAGGTTATGTGCCCTGAAAAGCGGAGACTGATGACGGCATCAATATGGGCCAATAATCCACTATTTCAATTTTTTAGCTGCATATTGTGTTTCGTTGACTAAATAGCACAGGGGGCAATCAAGATGTAAGTGCAAGGAAAAAGTAATGAAAAACCTGTCATTCAAACAAAGATTTAGACACAACAGCACGAGCAGTAGAAGATCTTTAGACCCAGAACAAACAACTGCACTGACTTACCATGGCCGTTAACTCCCCCTTCTGGTTGATGGAAACTAGTTCGTTGCTGATCGAACTACCGGCTTCGTCTAAAACCGCCTTCCCTGTGTTTGTGCTCTCCTGCAGGACACTCCAAACATACGGGCTGTATCCTCCGGATACAGTCAGCTGATAGCCAGTACTTTCGTTGATGGATATGGGCCAAGGCAAGATGACGAGCGGAGGCCGGACTTCAGTTATCGGGTGTACCACGATGTCTTCCGAACCAAAGACGGAAGTAGGCGATGGGGTGAGTCTACCAGACTAAAAATGAGAAACCATGATATCAGCTGGGCATGTGGGTTGAAATTACAATTCCTTAGAAGTAATAAACAAAAAGCGACAGTTCTCCGACGTCAATTCTGAAGAATGCATATGGTGATACCATTCACTTACTTTATCCGTAAAACCCAATAATCTGGCTTCTATGGTGAAGGGTCCTGGGCTGGTGGGTTGCACAACTGCCATTGTGCCATTGGCTGTCGAGTTCCGCAGCTGAAATTGAAAAAAGGCACTCTTAGTCAGCGTATTCTAATGGATTTTTTGGTCATTTATTGAACCAACAAACCAAGACGTACAATCAGTTTATCCGATGAGGTTTTCAACTCAACGCGTAGGTTGTCCGAGGCATAGAGACGATGGCCGTTATGGTCAAACAATTCGATGAACACTGTGTACATGTGCCCAACCTCCATAATCCAATCGCGTGTGACCTGAGATTCTTCACGCACGGGACGGTTTAACCGATGCGCACTTACAGAAGCTGCACGCTGGCAAATAGCGGAACGTGAATGGATAAAGGCCTGCATGGTGAATCCGAAATAAGCAGGCTCGACAACTAGAATCAGAGAAGTCGGAAGACGCCGACGAGGAAGCCGGAGCTGTTCGTCTCCCGGAGCCTCCACGTGAGCCATTGCGTGAACATTCTCCAGAGCCTCTTCCACATCTGGAATAGAACACACAAAAGCTTCAGTCAAAGGAAAGACCATTTATGATCCACATTGTGGATACGTCCAGCTCTGATCCCACACACCGCGATTGGGGCCAAAAAAGAAAAAGCATCCCTGTGAAACAAAAGAGCATTATGCAAACAATGGTTTGAATTAGCAATTAAGCTTTAAAAAAATACATACATCAAGTGGTTACTAAACTTCTGTAACTGATGATAACTTACTGCGATCGAAAAGTGTGATTTCCGTCTGACCGTAAAGCTTTGCTAAGACTGTACATCCATCCGCTGGATCGAGTTCGGCCAGCTCGGTATCGTTCACCAATAAATGGTATTGTGAAGAGGGCATTGGAATGTCTTGGAAAAAACGGATGGAGCAGAAGAAACGCGGTAATGGCCACGTATCCCACGCATAAATAGGCAAGCTTTGCGAATGGAGTCAACTTTGGGGAAAAACTGGGGGGGTTGAATGACATCTTATATACTGTCCTAGAGATCCAATCAAGCCACTTATCATGAAAATCACGAACATCCTAGGTATTGTTGGCTATCAACGTACATCCTAGTTCAAAACATTAATTAGTGCATTCTAAGGGGACAGTTGGAAGACCACATGCTAGCAATCCATATGCTTTCACCAGTCAACAAACGGTGCTGAAGGGAGAACGTAATTGATGAGTGCGCATATGAATCACTTAAGCGGACTACCGTCTAATAGAACTAGGAACTATGCTTTTCGTGCCCCGCAGAGTAGCTGCAATAGTTAGTTGCAATCATCTGTTCCGATCGGCTTGACTCGAATTACGGGAACAAAGATTGATGAATACAACTCTCTATCATGGCTGCTGATGTGCAATCACCTCGTCCATATATTGAATCAAGGTCATTCCCGTAAGATACGGGTCGGGTCCTATATGGTCCGTCACTTAAAGCAGAGTTGTTTTTGTCTATGCTAACGAATCATCCTTATTGTGTGTCGTATTCCATATGAATGTCCGATATGATCCATCTTAATATACTTCAAGATGGCACCGAAAGTGATGTTCTGTGATCACCGTTGTACGGAACAATCTTGTCAATGGATAGCAACAGTTAACCATATGCATGTGTCTCGCGGTGGGCATCACCGGACCACCCTTCGCTGTGACCTTCGTTGTTCCCGCATGATGCGACAATGACCAATCATCAGTTGAGTAGGCACACGAATCTAAAGCTGTACTCTCCTGTTCAACCTCCGGCCTTATTCTTCGGATCTAAGCTGGATACAAAGCGTCCATCTGGTTGCACACATGGCTCGGCTGAAAGCATTAGCTGTTGTTCACGAGGATCCATCGGCGTGGTTCGATGTGACAGGCGAATCCGGAAGCGACAGCGCACCATATGAGTGGTGAGCCATTTTTTTCATCACTTCCACCAGAATTTGCTGTATGTGCGCTAAATCAAAGCGAACTATACGCACCCGTTCGCACAACCCGAGGTAAGTATTCAGGCAGAAATAATGCCCGAGTAGGAAAGCCTTAAAACTAGCATGTTGTCAAAAATGAAATCAAAAATTCCCTTAGGAAGCTCAAACCTTCACCCGCGCACAAAACTGGTCCCATCCTGTTGCAGCAAACAGCAGAAAACAACGAGTTGAGACGTTATCACTGAAGTTATATTCAACTGAACCTCAGTCGGCCAACAAACGACGGAATCCTTCACTGTAAAAAGACGACTGAGTAAACATATGGACAGCTAGGGGCATACGAAATAAAAAGAGAAAATGGGGACCATTATTTGCCCCAAGATTTAAGTTTACCATGTAACTGCATGGAAAAGTGGGCAATACGAGCCTCCACATACAGCTATGCTGAAATAGTAAACGTCAGCAGGTTAGATCACCTGGACAGCGCCTATGTGTTAGGAAAGGCGAAATTAAATTGGTATTGGAGTTGGTATTTGGTGAATTCAACGTTGTGAACATTCAGGTGACAAGTATGACTGTGTGGTCTTGCCAAGAGGTTCCAGGCTTTCGAAATTTTCAGGATATTTTGCATGAAGTCGGTGGATCAAACCGTAATCCACAAGAGGAGCTTTATTTTAGGTGCATTTCTAGCGAGTCTTAAGAGCCCCTTCAAAGTAACCGAGTAACTTGATTTTATGTTTTCATTAGGAGAAAATTCCTTTTCCTTAGACAAGACATTCTCCCATGCATGGAATAAACTCCCGTCAGCCTAAACTGTCTTTAGACATCTCGACACCTTCGTTCATCAGACAAACTTCTGTCAACCATACTCAACTAGATGCTCTCAACTATTTGCTACAACTTATGCCAACTTCGGCGACCCATCCGGTTGATACACGATTTTATGCTGTTCATTCATCCGTCGTACTATCACAAGCCACCATGCTCTAAAAGCATGCATACTAACAGTTCGTATCCGTTGTTTACACCATACCTGATCAGCATTCCTCATTCGCAACACTCTAAAGACTATCCATAGGTTGGGTTAATCGCTGTTAGTCGCTAAAAACGGTAAAATCCTGTCTCCATGCGGTCGAATCCTGTTTTCTGTTCTAAAACATCGATCTAGAAAAGCACGAATTAATCCGGCTAGTGCAAGCATCACCTTGGTCAACCCGAGACGATTACGTTTATGATTAGTCAAATGACTTACCGAAGCTCGCCGTTTGATGATGTAACCAGTACCAGAAGTATGTCGATGGGTAACACAAGGAAACACACCATAACAACTCTCCGATGCCCCCCCCTTGGTTCAGTGCTTAATATCGGTTACTCGGCTAACACAGCACTCATGGACGAACACAGCTAACCAAAACAGAGCAAGTTTTGAAATACTGTTACGCTCTTCAGACGTACTAACCGGAACGAGCAAAGAAAGGTTTATCGAACTTGTGAAGCCGGATTTGAAAGAAAAGATGTTACTAACAGTTTTAAATGCAAGTCAGTCTACTGAAAATAGGCGGACCGAAGCCAGAGATTCAGAGTCCGCATTGGAAATATGCCCTGACCCTATAGCTAATAATCTGTGGTCTTTGTGATGTTCCTCCATCCTTCGAAGAACGTTTATCGGGGTTATCTTGAGGTGGTTAGACTGTTGTCAGAATAGGGTGCAAACTCCTAAATCCTTACTCAAAATCAACGTCCCGTTTGATCTACATTCAGATATCACGGTCAATCAATGGCACAGCCGGAAACTATGTTCGACTTCACCCGTAGCATAAAATCCAGGCAGACTTTTTTGTTCAGTCACCTTAACGAGCCCAATCTATTGAATGCCGGCATCCTAGGAGTTGTTCATCCTCTTGTGTACCACTAACCGACTGCGAAAGCTTGGTATCTGGTTCAGTTGTCCGCAAACTTCACAAAATTAACCTGAGAGTCACCGATTTAACGTGCATCCTAGTCGGGATGTATTTTCCGGTGGAAATGGTCAGTTTCCCTCATAAATTACAGCACAAATAATTGAGAATAGCCTAGCCTTAAACTGGATGCAATCCGCATCTGACATGCTTTTCCGTCAGTAAGACGTACTTCAATGAGGACAATCCATCGTTTTCAATGGATGTACCGATCGGTTTCCCGCCGATCGTTCTTTCCTTTCCCATAGGAACACGTCGACCGATACGAGTTCCCATTGAATAACAAATGGTCTTCCGGTGGTTTAAATAGCAACATTAATCTGTCAGTTCCCAAGCAATCAACAATTTTATGGGTTTCAATCAGCTATTACAAGCCAGCCCAGAGACATTAAGACCTCGGATGACCAGGCAGTAAGGGAAAAGCTGATTTATGAAGAATGAATCCACTAAGCACCTACGAATCTGCTCGGAGCTTCTTAACAGAGATTCCGGTAACACATACCTTTTTCACTTCCCTGCTGAACAACACGAACTGACAGCTTGAGTTCAGATCCAGGCATGAGATAGGCCAAAGCGGGGCTGAGTTGGGCGTTGGCCATAACCAGAAGACGAACATGGGCGGCCGGTACACTCGAATACATTGATTCCCACAAAGAAACATCAACAACGGCCGAACCCGTGCGCAGGCCACTGACTAATTGCATGTGACCCTGGGAAAAGGTAAAAGAAGTGAGCAAGAAATTACCTGCATTCCCCGACTTTCGAGCACCGCTATTGAGGGTGGTGTGGCATACTCCGATTCGGTCCACGTCAAAAAGCGAAGAACGGTATGTCCATCAGCAGCACCGCTATAAGTATCCCCATGGATGCGCCATTCGAATGGAACACCGTGCAGGGTGGAAAATGTATTTCCGTATTCATCGTAGGCCACTACAGTCAGGGACTCAGGTGTATTGTGCAAATATAACTCCTGTGTGGTTGTTTCTATTTCTATGTGATGAATGTCATCAACAATGACGTCACATTTAACAACATGTCCTGTTGCTGAAGCAATTCGAAAAGGGGGAAAGCTGAAATTACTTGAGACCCGGGCATAAATAGTGGTAACTGCACGATGCGGAGAGTTCCACACAGCGGTAACAACAGCCTCAGAGCTACATACTGAGTTGTCCTTCGACAGCGGAGTGACAGTAGCGACTTCTGGCGTACCAGAGCGCCTAGAGCAATTAATCCGATAGAAATTCAAATTACCATTCGTAGCACGCACCGGCAGAACCACGAAGAGTGTAATTGACGGGGGCAAAACTGTGGTAGGGCAACAACAATTTCGAGTCACTCAAACGGAAATCCGAATTCACAGAAGCGACAGCAAGCAGTGCTACCACCGCCAGGAGAGACCACATGCGGAATTTCGAATCCAGACGTCCTGGACTGGTTGATTAAAACAAACTTGCAGCTCCCATTAGCCGTGGGTTTCAAGGAATTCCTGTGGATCCGGTAAGGCAAAAACTTCTTTATGATTACTCCAACACAAATGGCATCTATTACGCCCCAAAAATCATTATAATCACACAGTAAATGTGTTCAGAATATGAGAGAGGAATTTTCCCAAGCATTCGTGTCGGGTTCCTTATTGGTGGTCAGCTGCTTTTGTTCACGGATTCACGGATTCAGTGATTGATACACGGGATCAAGGCTTTCGAGCAGGTTTCCTGGGTCGGTTCTGTTTTTGCCGTTCAGCGGCTACTGTTCACCATGCCCTAATTCACACGGCGGAAGACCGTAGAATTTCAACTGAAGGGCGCAGGTTAAAGTGACTTTAGCACCACTCTCAACGCCCCCAGACTTGGATGGCAATACCGCCAACCGGAGGAGTCACATAAAGGCATTAAAAATTGATTTGAGCTGGAAGCAAGATTCACTGTGGATAGCTGTACGGGGGGCTGGGTTATTCCCGCACCCATTCCGCGAAATCTGAAAGGTTGGAGTCCGATAAACGTGTGCGAGCTAAGCTTTAAGACCCTCCTACCGCGTTTCCCCGCGTAGTGGTAGGCTTAGCGGTAAACCTTACCAATCAAAGTTTGCTAATACAAGGTGAAGAGAGTGGGAGGGAATTGGAGCAACAATTTCTGGCCCTGTTTCGAAGTCGAACGTTTTGAAGTCTTGAACTGTACTGGAAGTTCACCGGACACTGAATGAGTTTCACTTCTTTCTGGCATCATAGGAGATTACTTATTTGGAGTACTCCAAAAGGGGTTTTGAAACGGACCAGGTATCTAGTTTCCTAACATTTAGCCCATTCTCTCGAAGCAGGGCAAAGCTCCAAGCTGAGTCCCTACAACTTCATGTAAACGCATTTCCTGCCATCCAGCAGAAGTCGGCTTGCCGTATCGATATGCATTTGAGATGCCCATAGTTGAAACTCAAATTTCCATGTCACCCGCCAAAAAGGCATGAAAAGCGACAGTGTATTGCGGGGTCGGGGGCGTGCATCAGGGAGAGGAGTAACCCTTGGATGCGACCCTGAGGAAGTACAATTGAGACCTCGCGGGAAAGGAGTAGTCAAATCTAACTTTCACCTACAAGGTTCGACCTGAGAAAGAAGCCATGATTCACCGTAGAATTTTCACAGGAATCTCACAGACACTGTTGTTAGGAGGACTAACCCCGCCGCTCACTAGAAACACACCCAAATTATTTTCGCCCCAACTATAGGGATTTCGAGGTTGTGACTTTTACGGGGAACTAGTCTAATCCATTTACTCTTGTAGGTGATGTGTTGCTCACAGCATTCTGTTTAGTTGAGCGAAATTTCAAGGTCATGGACCATCATCGATTCGCATTTTGTTACCGGTTTACGAGAGATAAAACGCGAAATCGCATTTTACCATATTTTGGCGTTCTTTAAGAGTAAAATAACATCTGCAGAATATCCAATGTAACTTCCATCCAACTATGCGTGGTATCCTAATCTAACGCCCAACGTGGGTCTGTCACACTCACAACTGCAGTCGGTATCGCCTACCTTGGCTACTTATGGCAATTGCTAGGCCTGTGTCTATGCGCAACGCCGAATATGAGGCCTCGACTAGGCTCAGCAGCCTAACCTGATGGCCAACGACGGCCCGTCACGTTTATACCCTTACTCGACGTCGCTTTTCGTGGCTACTTATAGTAATTGCAGGCCCGTACACATCCTCGTAACGGACCAGTGCCCCAATGATTGATACACGGGATCAAGGCTTTCGAGCAGGTTTCCTGGGTCGGTTCTGTTTTTGCCGTTCAGCGGCTACTGTTCACCATGCCCTAATTCACACGGCGGAAGACCGTAGAATTTCAACTGAAGGGCGCAGGTTAAAGTGACTTTAGCACCACTCTCAACGCCCCCAGACTTGGATGGCAATACCGCCAACCGGAGGAGTCACATAAAGGCATTAAAAATTGATTTGAGCTGGAAGCAAGATTCACTGTGGATAGCTGTACGGGGGGCTGGGTTATTCCCGCACCCATTCCGCGAAATCTGAAAGGTTGGAGTCCGATAAACGTGTGCGAGCTAAGCTTTAAGACCCTCCTACCGCGTTTCCCCGCGTAGTGGTAGGCTTAGCGGTAAACCTTACCAATCAAAGTTTGCTAATACAAGGTGAAGAGAGTGGGAGGGAATTGGAGCAACAATTTCTGGCCCTGTTTCGAAGTCGAACGTTTTGAAGTCTTGAACTGTACTGGAAGTTCACCGGACACTGAATGAGTTTCACTTCTTTCTGGCATCATAGGAGATTACTTATTTGGAGTACTCCAAAAGGGGTTTTGAAACGGACCAGGTATCTAGTTTCCTAACATTTAGCCCATTCTCTCGAAGCAGGGCAAAGCTCCAAGCTGAGTCCCTACAACTTCATGTAAACGCATTTCCTGCCATCCAGCAGAAGTCGGCTTGCCGTATCGATATGCATTTGAGATGCCCATAGTTGAAACTCAAATTTCCATGTCACCCGCCAAAAAGGCATGAAAAGCGACAGTGTATTGCGGGGTCGGGGGCGTGCATCAGGGAGAGGAGTAACCCTTGGATGCGACCCTGAGGAAGTACAATTGAGACCTCGCGGGAAAGGAGTAGTCAAATCTAACTTTCACCTACAAGGTTCGACCTGAGAAAGAAGCCATGATTCACCGTAGAATTTTCACAGGAATCTCACAGACACTGTTGTTAGGAGGACTAACCCCGCCGCTCACTAGAAACACACCCAAATTATTTTCGCCCCAACTATAGGGATTTCGAGGTTGTGACTTTTACGGGGAACTAGTCTAATCCATTTACTCTTGTAGGTGATGTGTTGCTCACAGCATTCTGTTTAGTTGAGCGAAATTTCAAGGTCATGGACCATCATCGATTCGCATTTTGTTACCGGTTTACGAGAGATAAAACGCGAAATCGCATTTTACCATATTTTGGCGTTCTTTAAGAGTAAAATAACATCTGCAGAATATCCAATGTAACTTCCATCCAACTATGCGTGGTATCCTAATCTAACGCCCAACGTGGGTCTGTCACACTCACAACTGCAGTCGGTATCGCCTACCTTGGCTACTTATGGCAATTGCTAGGCCTGTGTCTATGCGCAACGCCGAATATGAGGCCTCGACTAGGCTCAGCAGCCTAACCTGATGGCCAACGACGGCCCGTCACGCTTATGACCGTACTCGACGTCGCCTATCGTGGCTACTTATAGTATTCATGTACGGGCTGACCACGGACCCAAGTACGGCGTTGCGATGACGGTGACGTGACTACCATATCCAGTCCGATGGATTGCCCGTAGTTCATCATATTCACAATATTTACCGGATGAGGGTGTTACGTGCACCCACAAGATGGCTTCATTCCTTTAACTTGTGCCAGGACTTGAAAGCACTGGCCACCTTATTGTGCTGTATGCTTGTTCTGCCCATAAACACATTAATTCTACCAATAATAATAATAATAATGTTTATTCCCAACTTGTGGGGGCATGCGACCAGACATGATCATAAGGTTACAGTCAGAATAGAGGTATGGCTGGCGGGACTGTGAGTACAGGGGTTTGGGTGGGAAAAGAGGACAGCGCCATTGGCGGTGGGCTGTATCCAATGTAAACGTGGTCGTCACTAAACCAGCACGAGCAGGAAGCTCTTTTGTCGAAGTGAACATCGAGCAGGTCAGATCGTTAGGATTTGAAGGTGGCGGGCAAAAACAAAGCGATGAAGGGCAAAACAAGAGGCTTCTTGTCTGAAATATGACAAGAGAAATGTAAGCCGTGGAAACTCAGAAAGCTGAACATCAGATCTGGTGAAGCAGCAAAGTTGGCATCATCCAGCCGATCAAATTGAACTGAAGCCAAAAACGACCGCTGAGGCCTCGCGGCCTTGATGTTTCGGTATAGCCTTGCGCATGATATAGCGTGTACTGACCATCATAAAAAAACAAAAAACTTACTAGCTGTGACGAATTCCTTGGCTTGGTTTTGCAGGACACTTGCCACAATGATAGGAGACTTTTTCATACACAGGTCGTTAAAAGCTGCTCAGTTTTGAGTTTGCGGCGACACAGAGGGCGAAATTATTGTCCTTGTCGTTTCGAGATTATTTCCAAACGCAAAGTAAAATAAAACACGTGAAGAAACCGGCTCCTCCACAAATTTCCCACCGTCATCAGAGGTACATCACGCGAAGCCATTGACAGCCATTAAAATATAAATTCCGCGCCCATGGTGGACCCCGAGTACGTTTGAACAACTTCCAACAAAACTGCGCCCGCATTGGAACACCTTAAGGGACCGAATAAATGCCATCAAATGCTGAAACTTTGTTAAAGTTTTCCTCCTCCGAACTATGGTTTCAGAGAAATTTTGAGTGTGCACCTAAGGCTCGGCAAACGGAGCAGATTCAACCGAACCCGCTGAAATTTGGCGCGCAGTTTGTGAGTAAGTACCTCCTTGACTGGGCAGTCGTTTTCATTTCTTTTGAACTGAGTTCCTCCGATGAGACTCTGTAACAGAGATAAAAACAATAAACAGCTCCCCGTTTAATGATGTGACTTCGCTACCAACATGTCCAGCAGCTTGTCTCCTTTCTCTTTCCACATAATAACATGATGGTAATTTTTATTCCCGACAGGTGCGTGGCATACCGCCAGGCATGACCATAATGTTACAGTCAGAATAGAAGCATGACTGGCGAGGTTTGTGAGTACAGAGGATTTCGCGGAAAAGAAGCAGTCTTAAAAAATGAGCATTATCCGATAAAGAAGTTGGAATTTGAAGAATCGGAAGCAAAAACAAAGCGACAGAGGACAAAAAAAGAGCCAACATGCCGGACGCATGACGAGAAAACTGCGAATTGCTGGGAACGAGGAACAAGAATAACGGTTTGGTAAAGCAGCACAGTTAATGTAATCCAGCTGGTCAATTTGAAATAAAACCTAAAACCACCGCTGAGGCTTCGTGAACTTAGACTTTTAGGCTTTTGGTCAGGGTCACGAAAAGCGTAAGTGTAGATGATGACGTGGAGGGATTAGCAATACAGATAGATGATAGCACGAACCTCAGAAACATGGTGTGCAGTGTAACTGCAGGTAGTCACTTGTGTCCCTGTCCTAGTGGAGTCGGTTATATAAGTACCTTGAAGGAGTGGGCTGGTGACAACACAGAAGCAGGAACGCCAACTGTACAGTGACTTTTTGTAAAACACAAAGGGAAATCTACCGAAATAGTCATCATCATCATCATCATCATCATCATCATCATCATCACAGTGTTGACACTGATGCTTCACTGCCGTACAACCATGAAGTTCGTCTAGTTTCATATGCATATATATATATATAATTATATATAAAAAGCCCTAGAGTGAAAAGAAGAGAAAAAGAGTGGATGAGAGGAGGGACCTAGCGCTGGCCTTATAAATCAAGCATTCTGAACCTACAACTCCAGCTCAATCAGACAATCTGGAAAGAAACTGACAGCATGAACGCCACTGACAACGAGAGCCGCCATTTCTTGCAACGTCTCCAGCCAAGCACAGCGGGGTCACGGGGGCCCCATCCTGAAGGCGTACAGCACCAACAACACCCAAACTCTTCACGCCTTTTCTGCCAAGTCATGCGCTGTCCACCTCGCGGTTTGCGCCAGTCTGAAGGAGGCACGAAGAACAACACTCGCCTCGGTAGACGGTGTTTCGGCATGCGTAGTACATGACCGAGCCATCGTAGTCGGTGGTGCTGGATGATTTCCCCAATGATGTACCTGCAGCATAACCAAATACCCGTTTTCTAATTACCTCGTGACTAACACGCTGACGCCATCAAAACCAGCCACGCTCGAGGCATCGGTGGTCGAAAACCTGGAGACGCCTCACATCATCTGTCCGTAGAGGCCATGTCTCGCACCCATACAACAATACAGCCCTTACTGTAGCCTGACACCGACCCTTAAGATCTAGTGAGATGCTTTTTGACGCCACAAGTGACGCAAATTAGCAAACGTGATTCGAGCCTTTGAGATTCTTGCACTGACTTTAGACCACATCCGTCAGAGCTAATACAACTACCGAGGTATGTAAAGTTTTCCACAATCTCCAGTGATTCTCCTTGAATTTTAAGGGGATGTCCGGAGACTGCAATTCTGGAGCATGACTTTGCACTTTGAAGGTGCAAGGGCATGCCAAAAGATGGTATGATGGTGGTCAGTCTGTTCAACAGGGCTTGTGCTTCACTTTCGTCTTCAAAGATGAGGGCGATATCATCTGCGTACTCCAGATCGACAAGGCTCTCACCAGCAACGATTTGAACACCGGGGTTTTGAAGACCTTCCAGCGTTCGCCTCATTATTTCATCAATGACGAAGTTGAACAAGAATGGAGAGAGTGGACATCCTTGTCTGACACCACTTTTGTAGGGAAGCTTTTGGAGAGCTCGCCACTCTCACCCGCCCAGAAGTATGTGAATATAGGGATCGGATTATGTTTACAAACTTCTGGGGCATACCCTGTTGAGCAAGTATATTTAACAGCACTGACCGATCGACAGAATCAAACGCACCCTTGAAGTCAAGGAACACCAAGATTGTGGGTCGTCTGTCTGTGTGGCGTTGCTCTAACACTTGACGGAGTGTGAAGATGTGGTCAATGCAGCCTCTACCCGGTCGAAATCTTGCTTGATTCTCACGAGTCAAGGTTTCGCGTGCCATCGTAAGACGACGAAGAATCAATGACGCCAGAAGCCTCACACAACAGGAGTCAAACTAACACCTCTGTGGTTGCTACATTCACTGCGAGTACCCTTTTGAAAATGGGCACTACTATCGATTCACCCCAGTTGTCTGGGACGGTCTCTTTCTCCCAGATAGACCCAAATAGCTAGACAGGCACTGGCTGAGGCGCCCACCGCCATCCTTGAAAAGAGCAGGTGGAAGGTCGTCAGGACCAGCAGCACGACGACGCTTGAGTAGAAATACACTCGGACACTTCTGAGACCGAAGGCGACTCCATATTTACGGTCCAGCTTTCTGTTGAAGGCCAGGATTCTGGATTGGAGGTAGCAGGTGGCCAGCTGAATTGCTGTGCGAAGTACTGTGCCCAGCGGTCCAGACGTTCTGCTTTATTGCATATCAGGGAGCCATTTTGGTCTCTGATTGTTTCGCTGACAAGAGGTTTTCGAGGACCAGTCGAACAAATCAAATGGAACAGCTTGCGCACATTTCCAGCATTCTTTGCATCTTCCATTTCTTGGCCTTTCGGGTCCACCAAGCTTCTCGGTCTGCACGGACACTCAGTTTCACTTGGCGTCGGATGATGCGTCGGTGGAGTTGTGGCGGCAGGGGGAATCTGTCGCCGGGTCTCCAGCAAAGACACGGTCCTATCAGAGATCCAATGTTTGGTGAGGTTGGCTGGGTTGTACCGCAAACAGACGTTCCAACCTTGAGTAGCGCTTTGGATATCTTTTCCCAGTGGCCGACACCGGTACCGTCCGGCAGGCATTCGACGAGTTGGTTCTGATATTTCGTTTGACTTCTGGATCCACTAGCTTCTCAATGGCTAAGCGAGGTGCGCGTTTTGCGTACACCTGAAAAGCGCAATGAAAAGCAGCAGCGTACAAGTGCATGGTCGGAGTCCACGCTGGTGTTCCAGAAGGAGCGGCAAGCGGTGATCGACCCTCGCCACCGATAACTGACGGCGATGTGGTCTATTTGGGTTCGTCGCTGGTTTGTTGGTGGGCACCACGTTGTCAAGCGATTTCCGCTGTTCCGGAAATTCGTACTGCAAAGGAACAGTCTGTGATCGGCACACATCTGAAGTAAGCGGTCTCCGTTGTCCGTGCGTCTCGTGTCCAAACCAAGACGACCACCCAATCGGGCCTCAGCATCGCTCAGTCTACCTACCTGGGCGTTCATATCACCAGCAACCACAACTATATCTGAGGTTTTAACCTGCTGTAGAAGGGCACCTAGAGCGTCATAGAAACTGTCCTTGGCAGATTCAGAGCTACAGTCAGTTGGGGGGCAGACACAATAAACAAGGTGCGATGGACCTCACTTCCTCTAGATTCTCTCACATGTTGCCAAACGAACCGCACAGAGGCGACTATCAACGGGTATCCAATCAAGCAGAGACGCTTCCGCTCGTTCACTCAGTACAATACCCACCCCAGCATATCCAGCTGCAGCGGCCTCTGCATCACCAGAGGTGCGCAGCCGGAACCTGGAAGAGAGTGAGGGCAGTCAGTTCGATCACGGTACTTGCGTCCTGCGTCCTTGTTTCTGACAGACAACATACATCAATGCTGAGGGAATCCAGCGTACGAGCAAGAGCCACCTGTTGACCTGCTTGCTTCAGTGAACGAACATTAAAGGTGGCTGTAGACAGGCTTTCGGGGTTTGAAAACAGACTTCGAAGTGTTTAGGGATGTAGCTGAACTCGGACGTACACAATCTGCGGCTAAGTGTGATGTAGGGCGGGCAAACCGATCAGTCCTAGAGCTGGGACCTGCGGAGAAAGTAATAAATGGGGGGGGGAGGGTGGAAGACGGAAAACGTGAAAGTGTAAGAAGGGAGGCGTCAGCAGTAGCATGTTTTCGCTTACCCGCCCTGCTGTATGCAGCAAGTAAGGCGACCCGGCTGATGGCACCACGCGACGGCCGATGTGGCATGAAAGTACTGTTAGTTGTAAATGTCATGGTTGTACGAGGGCTGGGATACTTCCAGGGCGCCCACACCTAGACAGGAGGACGATTAGTCCTCAACCAAAGCCTTTGGCTCAAAAGCCTAACCGCAAGGCAGCGGTGTTGGGCTGGAAATGCAAGTGCATTACCATTTTTACGGAACACGTCGCCATATGTTCCAACCCCCAACCTGGAGGGCCAGGAGACTGTGTTCGTCAGACCTCTACCCATGGACCAACCTGGTATGAGAGACTCTGTGAGTGTCACGCGGGCACCCCCAGTATAGCTCAATGGGTCGCCGAGGTACACAAACCGCCACACCACGGTAAGGTCCAGTCTCTTTCTGACGGGGTCCAGTCTCTTCGTGACGGATCGTTCAGCTGTAACACCCTTCCGGTGCCTAGCTGCCATGCCGAGGGAAGCACGAGGGCTGAGATACTGCCAGGTTGCCCAAGCCTAGACAGGGAAGTCGAGAGGCAGAGGCGGATTCGAACCACGGACTCCTATAAGTAAATTCGCGCTCCACCCAACTTCGGCCATCTCGCCCCGAAATAGTCGGATCATAACGAAAGTTTCAGCAGATTTATTTAACGCGTCCTGCTGGCGGCTGGGGCCGGGTGAAGAATTTGTTCGCATTTGCCGTTAACTGAACGGGTTGGCGAGAAGTTTAGGTCAACAGTAAGAAGGGCATGGTTGCAGGTGCACAATGAAACTGGACGCGGCAGTGCCGTGACACCAGCGACCTGCGATACATCGGTTTTTGGACAGCCATTAACGAACGTCATAGTCAAGGTCATTGGGCCGGGGTGTGCAATTCTCTGAGCGGCGACATTTTTTTAGGTTGGCCAGGGAGATACGTAGAGGCAGAACGGGGCCGATGTGAGATTTCGGGTATTTTTCTGGTTCGGGTGAGGATCCCTATGGATGGAGATCACAGGCCAAGTGGAGTGGATAACAGCAAAACAGGGCGTCCAAACCAGGTATTGCCGAAGGTTGGGGCTTAGGAGGACGAGGGGATGAGATGAGATCAGTAAAGCCTAGTGATTTTGAGGAGACAGCAGATAGAGTAATATGCATTCATAGAGAGAAAAAGCTTAACACTTCCCGCAATTAAGGTGGTTACAGCAAGTGATTAAGTAACACCGGTTGGGGGTGGGTTTATACTTAGTAGACTATCGGTCAAACTGGGGTCGAGTTTGCTAATATATGGTATGATACAAACAGCATTAGAAAACAGAAGACAACAGTGCTGTTTTATGAATTTCCTGAATTAAAGGCCATGCTCAGAACCACCGGCGATGGGCGGAGCATCCTTGCTACTGGAGGGGTAGCGGGCAAACGACTGCACCGTAGTGCAGCGCAACAGAGCGACGTACCGACCACCACACGAGGTTCTTATACCTCGCGCAGGCCACCAGATCTGCAAGGTGGCACACCATCAAGCAGCCATAACTGCGGCTTGCACATTAATAAAGAACTCTAGCTACCAGACACTTTATCCGGTCGGGAGAAAACCAGGCCAGCAAAACAGCTCAGGCATTTCAAACACACAAACGGCAAACTGCCGTTGAAAGGGCAGGCCGCGGAGGAAGCAGATAAGGCGCAACTACCACTGGGACAATGGAAACAGAACGGGGATGCTCAGAGTGTGTGAACTATGGCTGAAAGATGGCTTAGTGTGAGCACCACAATTTAATGCGTGCGTGTGCTTCATGTGTTTTGTAGCGTATAAGCCGTTCTCACCTATGAGGAACTCTAAGTTTTTGGTTTGTGTCGGTTAGGGTTAGGCAAGACGAAGCACCACACATTAACCAGAGCGGATGGAGTAAACTAAGGCATGGACTAAGCTGGAGGGAACCTGGTATATGTTGCCTCGGGAAGGAGCCGAGGCAGGAATAGAACACATTGTAGTAAAGCAGACAATGCGGGTAACTGTTGCTTTAAGCAATTCAAAGGTAGCAGAATATATTAAGGGGGTGATTTCATTTTTTAAAGTTATTGTTTCAATTATTTTTTGTCCACTAACTTGACATTCGTACAATTCAGGGATGCTTTGGACCTGATTCATGAAGAAGGTCAGGGAGTTGTTGGTTATTAAGTTGGATAACCGCTGCTTCACACGAAAAGAAGTTACCTGCACACTGCAAAAACGTATGTTTATATGCAATATTTCAGAGCCGATCGGAGAGGCTGTTTCAGATGCAAGTGTTGTACACCAGAACGAAGTAGTGGTGTGGGTTTGTATGCGCTGGCGGGCATGCTAAGAGGTCTCTGGATTTGCGCAATTTATGAGGAATACACTAATTTAGGACTTTACATTCCGTTAAGCCTCTGCTTAAAAAGCATGTTGGTACAACAGACGGTGTGGGAGAGTTAAACTTAACTTTAATCGTCTGAGCCATAGTGGCTCAAGGCCCAAGACTGTGCAGTGGGAACGGAATAACTCTTTGGCGAATGAACGTTGGGCGTTCTCAAGCGCTAGCCTACAACTTTGGGTACATAAGCAAGAGAAAGCAGTACAGAAGTGCACAAATGGGCTTGAAAATTTCGAATTTCATGTCTCGAAGATGAAAGGAGCGTAATACTAGAAAGCATAGCCTACTTTCCCGGGTAGCCTGGCAGTGGACTTGGTGAGAAAAACTAAAGGTACAAGAGTATCTGAGACAAAGGTCCCTGATCTCTGGTAAAGGCTTGACAGGGTTCCCATTAATTGTGAATGTGTCAGCTGGGGCGGAGCAGCTACAGGGGTTTCAATGGACTTGGAAGAGGAGAAACTTAGTCTATAGGCACTTGACCAGCGAATGGAGTCTGTCTTGTTGGCTCCGGCGAAAGTCAAGAGTTTTAGCAGAGGGAGGAAAGCGTAGGCGATTTCTATGTCGTCCGCAAAAAGGAAGGGCTTAACATAGGATACGGCGCCGAAGACGTGTTCGACATACCATGGAATGAGGATGGGATCTAGCACGCTCCCTTGAGTGACGCCACTAGTGATCGATAATTGGGATGACTTTTCGTCACCTGGCTCCGTTTTCGGTGTCCTATCATATAAGTGGGAGGTGAACCACTGAAATAAGGATCCATTGATGCCAACAGAACTAAGTCTCTTCAAGAGGGCTGCATGAGGAACCTGGTCAAAAGTCTTTTGGGTGTCCAGATAGACTGTTAAAATAGAGTGCCCGGCATGGTAGGCTGCTGCGACCGTCCCAAAGAAGATAAGCTGGCAGTCAATGATGGATCTCTAATACCGGAATCTGCACAGTCAGTCATCTAAATCATTTGTAGCTAAGAGGAACTTGGCTAACGGACTTTGATCAGACGCTCAATGGTTCTCGTTAAACGAGGGGTATGATGGATCCATATGTGGCTGGAAGTAGTTCGCTTAGATCATGATTTAAAATGAGGGCGGACAAAAGATTTTCTCCACTGAGGGTGGACGGCTCCAGACTTGATTGAATGAGTAGAAAGATTTGGGACAAGTATTTTGACATCTTGACCGCCATACCTCAGGACACGGGATGGTGTGCTGTCGCCCCCCGGCACGAAGGAGTGATTGAGGGTTTGAAGAAGGGCCGATAAATCAGCTAGGAAGATGGTTACATTGCTGAAAGACAGCGGGTACTTTGTTGTGAAAATTTTAAACATGCGGCAGAGATTGTGGGTTTGATGGTGTTGCTGAGGCGTATTAATGAGAAATCCCGAGATTTCCGATATTCTCTGCCAGCTCGGTGTATCTTAGTATCCGAGGTCTCTAGTAAATTTTCATGGCGAGAGATACCGGGGCGAAAACTTTTACTGGGATAAGCAAGGTAAAGAGAGGTTAATAGGTTATGGTAGAACATGTCACAGGTTCTTTGTAGGTTTGTTGAGAGAAATAAGTCGCTCCGGTACTCGGGGGGTCCAGTAAGAACGGAAAATCCAGTAAAATTTTTAGAGGAAGAAGGTGAAAGAGAGAAGGACTCGGTGGAGCAGTTGCGCCATGACTGACTTCGTTGCACGAAACGACGCAATGATCGTTTCCTGGGAAGTATGGGCCATCTGAGGCCGTAGCCAGATGATCTTCGTTTGAGAATACTAGGTCTAATGTATTTAGGCCACGAGTGGGGCTACGTACAATCTGGGTCCATCCCTCTACACTAAGTTGGGCCAGCAGCGAGCCAGAATGAGCAGGACCCAAAGTGAGAGAACAGAAATATTTGGTAGGTTGAAGTCACCTAGCACAAACTTAGACGAATAAGGAAGCAAATATGCAGTGGAGATAATACGGAACAAGTAGGCGATAGGGGCGGCGGAGGAGGCAGGTTGTAGATAGATACAACCTGTTGGTATAGGTCTTTTTGTCTGTTCCATGGAGGTCTAGGTGGCCTCTGAAATCCCTTCTGGACTTGAAGCATCAATGAGGGCGCAACGAAGTTCCGATTTGGATCTCTCCACCTTTTGGGTCTCTCCTATCGGCACGGTGGATATTATAACCAGAGATTGAAACAGCCGTCTCTGTAGTTTCAACTGAAAGCCATGTTCCAGTCACAGAACTCAGACTTGGTCGTGGAATGGCGATAGTGGCTTGGAGCTTGTGGACCTTTGGCAGCGGTGAGCAAGCATTAAACAGCATCACTGATAGGTGGATTGGCGAGGAAACCGTACCGATTAGGAATTTACTTAACTCGCTTAGGGTGGAGTTCTGTGCTCGGGGGAAATGGGTGGCTGAAGTAAGAGTACATCAGGTAGCGTTGACTAGGCATGTGTTCGGAGTCGGTCGGAGTGTATTCAGCACTGGTGGCAGGGGGTTAAGAGTGGGCGAAGTAAGTTGAGATCCATGGTAGAAGGTGGAATATGAGGTTTATTAAGGAGTGTAATATCCTGGAAAGGTGGCGTGCGGTTCGAAGGAGAATGTTGGGACGTGCAGTCATTTGCATCTTCAAGGGGCGTGGAGGGGGGTGTGGTGCAGAAACAGGCGGCTATCTTCCCGCCATGCTGAAAGTACGAAACCGCCCTCCTCCTGACCTTATGCCTACTGATCGACTTACGCTAAGTGACGATAAATCACGTTTACCGCCAATCCCGACCTCTTTCATTGTTATTTGAGGGCACAGCAATCTCCTCAAACAGGAGTACGCTTAGAATGGCTTGTTTTATGCCTCACCAGATTGGAAACAATAATAATAATGTTTATTCCCAACTTGTGGGAGGCACGCCGTCAGGCATGATCATAAAGTTGCAGTCAGAATAAAGGCGTGACTGGCGGGGATTGTGAGTACAGGGGTTTTTGGGAAAGGGAACAGCGTCCTAGGCGGTGAGCTTTATCTAATGTCACCACTAAACCGGCACGAGTAGAGAAGCTCTTTATCTAAGAGAACAACTAACAAGATCAGATCGTTAGGATTTGAAGGTGGCGGGGAAAAACAAAACAAGGGAGGGCAAAACCAGGGGTTTCCTGTCGGACATCTGACAAGAGAAGTGTAAGCTGCGGAAGATCAGAAACCAGAACCTCTGGTTTGCTGAAGCAGCAGAGTTGACATCATTCAACCGATCCAATTGAGCTGGAGCCAAAAACAACCGCTGAGGCCTCCGTTGATCTTGAATACGCAGATGACATCGTTCTCATCTTCGTACAGGAGAAGGCGCAGGTGTTGTTGGATGGACTGATTAAAGTCATCACGTCCCTCGGTATGCACTTTGCACCCACAAAATTTAAGGCCATACCTCCCGACATCCAGTCACTGAACATGCCACTTACAAACTAGGAAGGGTCACTGGAGGATGTTTAGCGTTTTACATATCTTGGGAGTCGTATTAGTTCTGATTTTAATGTGACATATGAGATCAATGCACAAATCTGCAAGCCTCGGGCGTCGTTTGCCAATTAGAGACACCTATGGCGTCAGAATGGTATATCCCTGAGTCTCAAGAGACGTGTGTATCAAGCTACAGTACGGACTGTTTTGTTGTGTGGTTGTGAGACTTGGCCTGTTTGAGCAGCGGAACTAAGACGTCTTCAGGTGTTCGACAATTGTTGTCTCAGGACCATAGTTCGTTGGGTTGGTCCTGGCGAATCTGTAACAAGACAATTTAGAAAGCGTGTTTTCAATTGTGCCACGAGAAGTTCCATTGAAGAATGTGTAGCACCAAAAGCTACTCTTGTTGGGACATGTTGCTTATGCCAAACCGTCATTTGCCGTAGAGGGTGCTGTTTTTCGTGCCCACCTAAGAGTGACGGAATCAGAGAATTGGCCAAACCCTGACCTTGCAGATGGGTATGAGCGAGGTTACAAAACTTTTGGATGCTGTCGGTGCTACGCATCTTCAGGGATGGGGACCGGCCTATCTCCGCCGCGGCTGGTTGGGGACGCTGCACTGTACTGCTGCCAACCGATGTCATTGGCTTTCTTCTTATCACTTTCCATCCAGATTGTTTGAATGAGTATCTGGAAGTGGAATTACCTAGGAATGATTGCCTTAATCAAATGCGAATTCCCTTTTCCGTCCATACTTATTCTTTTCTTCACAGTAAGGCTTTAAATAAATCCTAGTTGTACGGTTGAACACCGATATTATGCTGTCGATGATCCTGTTGATGAATGTCGTTGGACTTTGATGTGTTCCCGGTAAGCCTGGCCATTATTTACTGCGGGCAAGATATTTTTGTTTTGATAATTCATATGCATCTATTTGAAAACGCCGCATTTCCTTATGACTGGTTGTGGGTATCTGAAATTGCGGACCATTCACAGAAGTGCCCACTTGCATCGCTGCCACAAATTACATCAAACTGTCTTTCATTATTCCACTAAACGAAAGGCGAAATTCCAGAAAAAAGTGTATTGCCGCAGCTTGCTGAGCACTCATCTTTTTTTACGAATTTCTTTTATTTTTTATTAAACATACGAAAGCCCAGTTTTTTTCTTTTTTTTCATCGTCTGTAGTTTATAGTTTTGCCAGTTAAATGGTACAGCCGGGACGAGTCCAGCCCAGCAGCGACAAACAGAAAACAACAGTGCTCTATTGTTGATTTCTTGAATTAAAGGCCGTGCTCAGAACCACCGGCGATGGGCGAAGCACCCGTGCTACTAGAGGGGAGGAAGGTACACGAACATACCATGGTGGAACGCAACAGGGCGACCTGCGGAGCGTACCGACAACCACACGAGGTTTTCATCCCTCGTGCATGCTGCCAAATCTGCAAAGTGGTGTCCCACCAAGCAGTCATAATCGCGGCTTGTGCATTGAAAAATAACTCCAGCTACCGGATATTTTATCCGGTCGGGGGGAAGCCAGGCAAGTGAAACAGCTCAGTCTCTTAGGTGACTAGGTTAGCAAACACAAATCCGCCATTACTTGGGCCCATTTGGCCTTCCGTTCCTCTCCATTTTTCCTATTATTGTACGTAATTTTATCTGGTACTCAGCTGGCCCTACCGATTTTAACACACTTCCTCCTCGTTCCAAGCCTCAGCCCTTGGCACTGGCTGCGCAAATGTCCCCGTATAGCCCATGTCCATTCTGCCTGGACCACGGGTCTCAAACTGAAGTGGTATTACTCATGATTGGCTCTACCTATGTTGAGTTCCCCGACTAACCCAAGTCCCACTGACTGGAATAATGTCAATTAACTCGCTGATTACTTTAACCCTGACATCCGCTGAAGGACTGTCAGTTCGGCTGTCCATACGGCACCGCCATCCTCAGCCTGATGACAAGCACGCAACTATTCTGCTCCTACTCTCGAGTGTCCTCTCTTGTTCACACGGTCCATTACCTGAAACGGAAAAAAGTTGTTTACCTGGCCCCAGCTGCCGCTAGGACGAGTTTGCACTAATCCACTGAAGTTTTCTTTCGGATCTAACCATCCCTGTTTTGCACTTCAATCTTATTTTTTCCAGCCTACGTGTTCAACGATTTCACTTAAGATGCTAGTTTGGCCCTCTGGATACCCAATTCCCACCTCCAAAAACTATTTATTTCTGACTTCCCTCTAACAGAGATATCAGCGAACACACCAAGATTCGATGTGAACCATACTTTCGAGACAAAACTTGCTGTCTGTGCCCACAGCGGTTTACCCTTCCTCATCATCTCCATTTGAGATTTTCGTCACACGGGCCAATAATTCAACAGTCCAAAATCACTCTGGTAACAGTTTTCTGTTTTAGTTCAAGTCGACTGGCTTTGCCATTGAATTGGTCGTAATTCATGCTTCATTGTTTTTATTTTGTTTTCCGCAAACTACGATTACTTATCACGTGATAAACATGTCTCTTTCGTTTTGCCTTCCCCCGTTCTTTTGTTGTCGGCCCCGCTCAGATTGTCGAATCAGAGATCGAATCCAAACTCAGCCGAATTATTCTCCCGTTCCGGCCACTGGCGCACCTGGTAGGAAAGGTTGTGGCCTTCTCTCAAGCCTTCCCGTACAGAAGGGGATAGACAACGAATAATATGCTATACATGCTGCACAGCATGATGCGGATTTTTACCCGCCTCAACAGGTCACTGAGCTATACTGGAGGATGACCGTGAACCATTTGTCGGGTCACTCCTATAAGGTTGGTCAAGGCATAAAGGCCTCCAAATACAGCCGTCTGGCTCTCCAGGTTAAGGCTTGGAGTATGGAAATGTTAGTAGAAAATTGAACCGCTTTGATAGTATTACGCCAGCCACCACGGAGTCGCTGTTAGGCTTTTAGGTAAAAGGACTTTGTTGGAGACCGTACTGGTATGGAGGCCAAATCGCTGTTAGGCTTTTAGGTAAAAGGAATTTGTTGGAGACCGTACTGGTATGGAGGCCTTAGCGGTATACCACCCATTGCAGGCCTAAGCAGCTGCGGCTTACGCGGAAGAATACCCACATGCCTCACCGGCCATCAGGTGGTGATATCCGCCGGGTTTTCTTGGATGCTGTAATCAATGACTGCGCATGTCTATTCAAACAGTACCTTAAAATTCGGACTTCTGCTCCATCAGCAACCAGAAGTAAGGGGAAACTGGGAAGTGATTAGCTGTCGGGTCCACAGTTTCGACTAGTCATATATGGTCTTGCTCCTGGTGTTCCAAAGCAATTAAATAAACGTATGATCCCCTGAGTTCCATAATCGCGATGTCCGCTATGAGGGTTTTCGCTGGAAGGATTTTTAATCACTTTCTACAGGCCTCAACTAAGACTGAATTGATGGTCACTAACTGGACCTGCATGGTCTTTGTGAAGGCCATGGTCGGTCGATTAGGGCCACGACTGAAGACACGTTTTCAAAAGCGACTTAGATGTCCCGCATAGCCGTTCGGAAGTTTGAGAGATGTGCTAAATGTGGAATTGCATCCGAGGTCAGTAGACGTAACTACGGGCGATGGACTTCATTCTGTGTGCACATTGGGCCCATTGTGAAACTACCCTAGTAAGACTGGCTGCAGCTCCTCCGGAACGATAAGGCTTTATGAAAGAAGGCGTCCGTCAGATGCTAACAGTGCGTACACCAGTTGAAGTAAGGTCTTAGTGCATTTTGTGGGCAGGCGGGCGTCCACTGGTGGCGGTGGTAGTTGCTGATCTGTTGCAGCGCTGGAATCGGGTAGGTAACGTGTTGGACCAAGTCAACAGCCAAAAGGAGGTTGTGAACTAAACGGTTCTCCTCTGTTTCTAAGGCAACGGTTACAACCGCAGTGTCTCCTGGTGTTGGTCTGTTCAATTCAGTGAAGCGCGACAATGTGCCGGTGTATCCGAAGATAATGGTGGCCTACGACTTGATATTGAAGTCATTTTACAGTGACAGAGAGGCCCATCGCTTGGGATGGAAGTCACACCTTCGGACGAAGAACGGCCAGGAGATGGCCGTAGGTATTTACGGAATTGCGAAGGAAAAGACGATCGTTGCAGCTTCCGCTTCTATCTAGTTGTGAGTGCTTCCGGTGGGTATCGGTGAGCTGGCCAAGCGCGATGGCTTTCTGGTTGCCGTCGGAATACACGCGTGAGGTCATTGCGTCGGTGCAAACGTTTTAGGCATCTGACGGAAAGAAGAGTTCCAGTGATGCACTGTAGTTGGTGAGAAGCAACTCTTGGCTCAGTAGGATGTAACAATCGAGGGCACCTTGGTATTCTCCTGGCATGTCCACTTTAGGTCCTTGGTGAACAGTTGGTTCAGCGGCTCTCCAAGTCGATTCGTAGTCGACGGGAATGGGCGGTATTTCTTGAAGAGGCCAAAGAACAGTCAGAAGTATGTCACGTTAGTGGGAGCTGGCACTCAATAGATAGCCCTAATTTTACCTGTCTTGTCAGCGGCCAGATGAGGCGGTGATTATACCCCGATATTTTACGCACTGCGACGTGAAGGCGTACCTTACTTGACGCAATCTAAAACCATACATCTAATAGGATCGGGCACGGGATCGGAGGGATTATACAGTCCATTTCAGCCCATGACGATTAAGTCATCCAGATAGGCTGCAATGCCCGGGACATCTTTCGGGGTTGTGTCAATGATGTGCTAAAAGATGGCTGGCGTTGTCTTTGCACAAAGAGGCAGCCGAGTGTGTGGAGACAAAACGTGATGCATATCAATGTTCAGGAGTTTTAGGGATCCTTCTTCGACTTCAAACTACAAGTAAGCCTCAGCCAAATCGATGTTAGCAAAATATTCCCTCCCATTCAGTTGTCTGGAAGAGACAGATTGTGCTGAGTCGTATCCGGTGAACCACCGAGACTAGCGGAGACGTCTGTACAAACTAGGATGGTTGCACTAACTCTCCTCATCATTACAATCAGCGTGGTCCGTGTCAAGTAGCCGGTCGGCTGAAGGACGCCGGCATTCTCTAGCCTATCCAATTCCTCATTGAGACTGGATAAGACGACGGACATTTGGACCTAAATATCTCCTGAAATCTGGGAGAAGGTACAGCCTGATTTCCGTTTTTGTGTACCTTTCATGCCCGATTGCTAACATGGATGCTTAGCGCTGTAGAAGAACATCAAATGACGGGTACGCAGTGCAGCTGCATGCAAGGCCACCTCAAAATCATTGAACGGAGCCGCCAACAACTCGCGTTTGATTGAATGGCAACTGATCTTTTCACCGAGTTAAGCGACTGGCTTGCAATCATTTCGTCAAAATGCGAGGTGACATCGTCGGCAAGAGGATAGTTGGGTCTATTAGTGCACAGTTGATGATAGCCATAATATGATTCAGAAGGTATATTTGCACTAATAACAGTCTTTACTATGGTTGACGGTGGTGAGTTGCAACACGTATAAAAATAAATACAATGCGGAATGTGGAGCAGGGCAAAAGGGGAACTCATCGGTTGTGAGAGTCCCTTGGTGAAAGTCCGGACGGCGGTAACGTGTTTTCTCCGCAGCATAGTTTTGCTACACGTGTTCCATGATTGTCCGTGGACTAGTGGAGAGTGGTTGACCTCCTGCTCCCTGCGCGCGCGCGAGTCTGTGTGTGTTGACTATGCTCGGCCTCCCTATATGTAGCTGCGTCTGCGTGTACGTGGGTGTCAGCACATGACTTGTTGCTACGCTTACTGGCCGGTAGAGACAGTCAATGTCAGATGAGTCACCCTTGTGTGTCGCGATTTGTGAGTGTAGGGTAAAAAGCGAGTCTCGTGATCTAGGGTGATCTAGTGAGTGGCGGTGAGCTGTACAGTCATGTATGTTGGTGAAGGGGCCGCTACAAGTCCAAACGTCTGCGACACAATTGCCAAACTCGGTTAACAGACTAAATGCCACCTGACCAACAGCCAACTTACCCATCCAACCTAGCCCCGTTGTGACACACTGCTGAGTTTTCGAATGTAAACAATCGAATTTCCAAGTAAATTTAGCACGTCGATCCAGTACGACCTCATGAGATTAAGCCTAAAGCATGACATTAGGGTGCCTGTTGCTGGCGCCGTCGATAAGTTGAAGGTTATGAAGTAATCAGCCTTACCAAACGGTTCCAGCTTTTCTGCGGAGACATCGTGGACTCAGTGCCCAATTGGCTTCACATAAGTTCCCCCAACTGGTTATCGCTTTCATTCTGTGAGCAGCGTGTTATCAGAGTGCTATTAGAGCATCGTCTTAACTTGAGTGCCGTCGAATTTCCTTCGATAAGCGACGTCAACTTCGAATTTCGCCATCATGGTTTGGACCACTATTTATGGGCCATGCTGTGGTGTCACTGCGACTGAGGCATCTGAGAACATTGTTAGTACGACGAATGCACCTAGTACAGTTATGACGCCTGAACCGGCACTAACGAGTAAAATGCCACTCACCACAACGCCAACAACTTGTAAGAGGTTGGGTCGCCTGAAGCTGCCGAAAAAACAGGAGGTTCAATGGCACTGTCAGCTGGTGTCTGGAAAGGCAGCCCCTGAGACAGTGACCCGATGACCCTCAACTGCGTTAGTTCAAACTTCATTTGTTGAAATTGCGATAATTCGCGGAGCTGATTAGATTCGCTAGATAATGTGGTTTACCGTTCGTTAGTAGTAATAATCACTTTTCAGTCTGGTCCACCCAAGTCAACGTTTAGAGCGGATGAACAACACTGGAGCCAGAAATAAGAAGAACGGGTCAGAACGCCATTTACAGGGTATCATTTTGAAAATGCATGCAAAGGAAACTTTCTGGAAATTTGGACGCCTACCGAACGCGCAATCGGCAGCTGGCATTCAGCGGATATAGCAAAATGATTGGCTGGCTTTTCCACATTTTACCCAATCAGAGCTCGGTTTAACGCTAAAGACAAGCATTTCTTCTTCTGACCAATCATTTGCGAGTGGGGTTGTCGGCCGATGCAGTGCCCAATTACGAGGGGTAAGGCGGCTTTCCCGTCGGATTCCGACTTGCAACGCGGCCGGCTGTTTCCCACGCAAACGAAACAAGTGTCTGCTTAATTAGCAGTCCATCCATGGTGTACCTTGCGAAGGCGAGGGTAGCAGGAAGGAAGGAGGGTTCCTTTGTGTACTGGATAGGGGCTTATCATCAGGGGCCCACCATTTAATCGGATGTTTGGGTTGAGGGCAGAAGCAAGCAGTATGTGATCTGCCTCAACCGTAAGTGACCTTCGTTCCAGGTATCGAATTTTCTCGACAGCTGATTAAATATCTGGACAAATACTGAAAAAAACGTATCGTGCTTTCGCGGATTGATGCACAGGATCGAATCCTTCGCATCCCGGGTCGGGTTGGTTCTTGCCGTTTAGCGGCATCTGTTCACTTGAAGGGCACAAGCGAAAAAGGGTGTAGCACTACTGCAACTTATCAACGCGTGGCAGTAAACATGCCAGCGCGAGGACGCAAATGATGTCTAATAGTGACTTGAACTGTGTACTAGATGCGGCGTGAACGACTATCGGAGGAAGTTTGTCCCACGCACTAGCTTCTCAGAATTAGAAAAAGTGTTGCCCAATAAACGTGCGTTCCGAGCTTCAAAATTTTCTTACCGTGTCCTCGCCGTGTATTAGTTGGGTCAACGGTGAAAAACATGTTGAACAGGACCTGTTCAAACAGAACATAGGCAAGTATTAGGTCTCCTCGGAGGCGACTGTATTCCCGGGGGAGGTCAAGCACCGCGAGACAAGTTCCAAAATTAACGGATTTGAAATCGGTAAACATTTTCGTAGCAGCTCGTTCGAGTCGCTCAGTGAGGATTATATTTTTATTGCTTCCTGAGTAAACAACTCGGCTGGCATGTTCAAGAAGCGGTCTTACGTAGGTATAGGCTTTGGCAAACTGATAGTTTCTCAGCTTCCTTCATGTGGCATGGCATCTAGGCACCGAAAGGGTGTTACAGGTGAACGATTATCCCTTATCTACCCTTTTTGACGCCTATCCTTGTTGATGCCTTCTTGTCGATTCTTACCATGCACCTCAAAGGCGTTCGCTGATTCTCCGAATAACATGTGGACGCATTGTTTGTCTTTCAGAGGAAGGTGTCAGTCTAGCGGTTACTGATTTGCATCGTCTACATCCATTTGGAAGGCGTTGGCGTTGGAATTGCAGGATTTCAAGTCGTCCGTAAAAAGTAGGTATCGACTTAAAAGCACATCTGGAAGATGGTTGACGTAGATCAGAAATAAGTGGCCCAAAACACCGTTGACGAAATCAAACGGAGACCGTTGCCGAAGAAGAGTAGGTTAAGCTCGCTTCCACTAGGAATGTTCTATCTGATAGGAGCGCTCCAATCCAACGTAGAATTTCCTGAGCCGCAAGCTTTGAGCTTGTGCAGCAGTGGGACGTGTTGGACTTGATCAAATGCTTTTGGGGAATAGAAGAATAAGACATCCAATTGGAGTCCTTCGTCCCTAGATTGATTAAGTCATCCATAACTGCGAGCATGTTTTTCAAGCAAGAACGATTTTGGAGGAATCCATGTTGCGCTAGAGATACCAAGTTGAGGTGATTTGAGATAGCTCACTCTAGAATGCGTTCCATCACCTTACATGTGACGCTAGTGAGGCTAATAGGCTATAGCTGCCGGGCGATAGGCGGTCACCAGTGTTTTTAGGCAGGCGTGACAAGCGCTTCCTTCCAAGCAGAGGGAAGGTTGCCTTTGTCGAGCAACTTACACAACACCAGGTATAAAGGCTTCGCCAGTGTGAGCGATGTTTCCTTCAGGATCCTTGGATGAACTTTGTCTGACCCCGACGCCTGAACGGGGTTGTCTTGTGCAAGAGTTGACCAACACCCTCCTCCGTGAAGATCAAGTTGGTTAGAGGCTTGTCAGTTTAGCTTTTTTGGTAACTCATCAACTGCAGCTGGCAGGTTCCCGTCCGGGAAGAGGCTGTGCTGACCACTTCATATTGTCAATTCTTAGGGCGCATAGATGCCCTATAGTGTTGGTTTTCCTTGACCTCAAGATTGAGTTCAATTCTGTTGAACGGCTAGTTCTCAAAACACTTGCGCAACCGGATATGTCTCAGAAGTTCGTGAATATCTTGCGTTGAATGTATTCACAGGTGGGCGCGTGAGTTTATCGGAAGCACTCCAAAAACTTTCCTACCAGCAGTGGTGTTCCACAGAGATGTCCACTCTCAATTTTTGTTTAATTATGTCATTGATGAGGTAGTAAGGCGAACACTGGAGGGTCTTCAAAACCCCGATGTTTCCTCTGCGCGAGAACTTTGTCCACATGGGCTATGTGGACGATATTGTTATTATTTTTGAAGAAGAGAAGGAAGCGCAAGCATTAGTGGAAAAGGTGACCAAGGTCATCGAGTCTTCCGGCATGTGTTGCGCGTCCAAAAAGTGCAATCCCATGCTACGGAACGTACTGTCTTTGAACGCATATTCAAGGATTCACTCTAGACGCGTAGGTAGAGAAGGTGCGGTAATTTCAACAACTGTACTCGGATCCTGCACTCGGGATTCAGGGATTCAACAGATGTCAACCGACAGAGTATCTGGGACACACACAAGAGAAGTTTTCTGTCCGAATTGCCTGGAGAGAACGGAAACTTAGTTACGGACGCGAAGCGGTGGTGTGCGATGTCTCAATTCGTTAGGTGGTGGACTGAAATGCTTACAACTGGGATCTACCTAAAGGTAACGGGAGGGAAGTTAAGAGACAACAATGGATAAAGATGAAAGGCGTCAGCATCCTCGTATTTTCGCTTATCCGCTCTGCTGTGTGCGGCGAATAAGGCGACCTGGCTGATGTCACCGATGTTGCACGAAGTTACTTTTATCCGCAAAGTTCATGACTGTATGCGGGCTGTGAGGTGCTACAAGGGCGCTCGAACCTAGGCAGTACGACGACTGGGGTCCCCAACCAAAGCGTTTGGCTAAAAAACCTGACCTCAAGGCGGCAGTATTTGGCTACCCGAACAAGGTGCCACACTTGTTCCAACCCCCAACATGGAGGGTCAGGAAACTGTGTTTCTATTGGCCAAATTGGCAAGAGATGCCGCACGAACATCCTCTAATACACCCTAATGGGTTACTAGGATACGGGGACGTCGCATGATAGTAAGTTCCACTCTCTTCGTAAAGTACAGCTCGTCAACACTGGTCCCAGTTGTAAGATTCCCTCACGGAAACAAACCGTACAGAAGCGGCTACCTACAGGTATCCATTCAAACAGAGATCTTTTGGAACAGTCACTCGGTACGTTGTCTACCCCTGCACATCGTAGCGCGGTCTTCTGTGGATCGCCAGAGGTGCGCAGACGGAAGCGAGTAGGAAGTGATGGGGTAGTTATTTCATTGATTGCGCTCGGTTGTTGCTTTCTGGTTTCCATAAGCAGCACACATCAATGTCAACCGAATCCATTGTGAGAGCAAGACCAGCTTGTTATCCTGCGTGTTCCAGGGTGCGAACATTAAAAGCATTCAGACAGAGCGGTAGTCGGGGCTTGAAGATTGATTTTGAGATGCGTCAGCCTTTTGCTGTCAGCTGACGCCAAGATGTTGCGGCCAAGGCCGGTACAAGACAAAAGAGGCCGGCAGTCCTAACAGGTGAATTAAAATTAAAAAATAAATCGTTCAGCTGTAGCACCCATTCGGTGCCTAACTGCCATGCCACCCGAAGGTTGCGCGAGGGCTAGGATACTGCCAGGTTGCCCAAGCCTAGAAAGGGGAGGTCGAGAGGTAGAGGCCGAATACGAACCACAGATTTTCGGGTACGTTCGCGCTCTAACCACTGAGGTTGTTAATAATGGAGCGGGCGATGGGGACCAGAAAGTCTGTGAAAGAGGAAGAAGGGAGGCATCAACAGTAACCTGTTCCTGCTCACCCGTCCTGTTGTAATCAGCAAGTAAAGCGACCCAACTGATGACACCACGCATCGGCCAATGTGACATGACGTTGTTTTCAATCTCAGCAATTCTGCGATCGGAGTATCATCAGCGTATACGAAGGGAAAGCTCAAAAAGTGAGGGAAATGATAAATACAACGCTGGAACGTTTTGGCACTAATAGGTAATCCAGTGGGCGTATGGACAAATATGTGCAGCACGAAAAGAGCAGTTGGTGTGGTTTTGGGAATGTTATGGGAAGCCATGGAAACTTCGTGGTAGTCGTGTATCAAATTGGTCCTAAAGGTCACATTCACATTACTGTCGTTTGAACAATCCTTCTTCTGCTCTAGCGCAGTTGTTCCGGTGTGTCCAAAAGGAGGAAGCACTGAACTCGTGCTTCGATCTCATTAGAGCTAATAGGCAATTCATATCCTTGGTCTCTCTTGGGTTTAAACTCCGGACATCTGGTATGCAAGGTGGGCGTGCTACCATTACTCCATCCGAACAAGCCGAACGCACCTAAATTATCCCGTCTGATCATGTGAACCCCATGGAGTTTCGTGATGTTCACGCATGGACGACGTGATTGGTTTACCCAACGCCTCGAACGATGGCCCAGTAACTATCCTTGTTTTTCTGCTCGACTGACCCGCTTCTCGGAACTTCCTAGTTAAACAGCACCACGGAAGCTTGAAGCTTTCTGGCATATTTTTGATTAGTGGTAGGTGATTGCGGGATCTGTAGAATTCACATTCACATCACTCGTTTGAACATTCTTTCTCCTGTTCCGGTGCAATTATTCTCGTGGGTCCACACCAAAGGAAGAAAACACGGGACTCGGTTTTCACCCTTGATAGAACTAATCAGCGGTGCATATCCTTAGTTCGCTTGCCTTGCATGTCATATGTCCAAAGTCCGAACCCAGGCATGGCTGAGGGTATACGTTAGTGCTAAGCCCTAAGAAAGCGGAACGATTTCAGTGTTCCTCCTTTTTCGTATATACTCACCTGAATGACTGCACTGGGATAGAAGGAGGACTGCTCAAACGGGAGCGAGGTTTCCTCCAGAAAATCTCCATTCTCTCCAGTTTCCCTTTGGACCGGATGTAGCCGGGATGCCCAGGAGCTGTTAGACGGCCTACTGATGGCGTCAAAAGGTCTCTCCTCTCCTCATATTCCCGTGACGATATTGACCATAGTGTTGCTTCTGTTGTAGATGGGATAACCGGACGTTGGTGGTAAAGGCCCACACAGCATGAGGAATTCCCAGCTTGCAACTGAGTCTCCTGCAGAATATCACGTGGAGTCAATGACGATACCATGAAATAGCGAGCTTTGCGCTGTCGAAGAAAGGTTTCGCTTGTCTCAAGGAGGAAATGAGCTCCTGGTCAGTACTTAATACTATGCAATTGGTGCACGAACCATGTGGCTGCCACCGTTAACCAGGAAACCCCTTCAGTTCGCATTTTGATGTGCTCGGGCTAGAGAAGTGGACCCGAACAAACGCCAGATCTTAAGTAGTGGGCTGCTTGAATCGACACATGCTCCAGTGGTCTACGACGGTTCTGCTCTCCACACCTTTCTGCTGCCTTACAGTCTTCATTTGGTTGTGCAAAGGTCAAAGGTGCATCCCCGAACAAAAGTCGTGTGGCGCTGGAAGCATCTTTGGCACACAAATTTTCCTGTTACTTTATGTATGCCTCCCAGATGCGAAGCTCCGTTCATGACGGTGTCCGACGCTGGCTCGGCCGTTGTGGTGGTAAATACGCGTGCTGAACCTTCCTCATCTTCCCTCAAAATCAGCATATGGGCTGCTGAAATATCGGTACTCTGCTTAATGTCGGATGCCAGAGTCTCACCATACTGTGCCCCTTTGTTTACTAAGGTGAAATTACACGCTTTCTAGAGGTAGGGATTCCTTGTTTCGGTTGGCGCATCAAGGTACAAGAGATGGAAGTCCCCTACTGGTCATACCATAGTGACCCAGGTGGTAACTCGGGCCTGCGCGGCAGGGCTCTTCCCCCTGGCAGACGCGCCCAAGACGCATCACCCTCTTGAGAGGCAGTATCGTCCAGGATTGCAGCAGTTCATTTCAATGGCTGTAGTGAATGTGACAATCATAACCGTCTGTTTTCTCACTTATTGGACCCATCCGCCAAGGATGGGCCAGTGAACTTCAAAGAATGGTCAACCGCAAACTTAACTGTAGTATCTTAATTGCTGCTGGAGAAGAGCACGAGGATCGGAGCCTTACCGACGCCACCAGTCACTTTCTTGGGAAGTTTGGGTTAGAAGATCTATGGATAGACTTTGCTGCCTCTAATCTCTTTGTGGTATCCAACGTACGTCTTCAGAATCCGAAGACACTTCCACTCATCTAGTATTCCGACGACGTTCGCACAGCTTCTCAGATCGTCTATGCCCTGGTGGATGCCCGTTGGACATAGTCTGTTGAGGATCATAGGTCCTGTCATGAAGGACGAGATGGCCCAAGTGGTTGGAGCGCGAATTTACTGACCGGAAGGTTCGTGGTTCGAACCCGACCTCTCCCTCTCGACTTCCCCTATCTAGGCTTGGGCAACCTGGCACTATCCCAGCCCTCATGCTTCCCACGGGTGGCATGGCAGCTAGGCACCTGTCATGAATAAACGTGGCTTAGACCATACTCTTGTGCGTGCCAGGTTGAAACTACATCTTACTGGGCAAGATGACTCAGTGTTTAGAGCGCAAATTTACTGACTGGAAGGTCCACGGTTCGGACCCGACCTTTGCCTCTCGACTTCCCCTGTCTAGTATCCCAACCCTTGTGCCTTCTTCTGGTTGCATGAAAGTTAGGCACCGAAAGGATGCTAGAGCTGAACTGAACACAAACTACGAACTACAAAGCGAATCAACATGAGTCGTCTAGGAAACTCTCAAAGGTGCCTCGGATGTGATCATCAGTCGGTTTACTGCCAAGCTCACCATCGTCATCATCGGTAGCGTAACATCGGTGTTCAAGACTAATCCTTCGCTGCCATTATGTATCTGAGTCTTTCTGTGGAAAAGTGGGTGGGAAAGGGACTTGGTGCAGGCAAATAGATGAACAAGGCGTTGAAAGGGCTATTCGTCTGTCTCAGCAAGCTGATCAAATTCGCACTACAAGTGCTTTCAGTTTCCGCAGCCTGCGTCGGCGGGCCACCCACTTAGCCCAGGAAGATCGTATGGATTGCTTATCAGAAATGGCTTCTAGCATGGAGACAGCTACAAATGTTTATGACTACTCTCACCTCATCCGACTGATCCGTCTCGCCTCAGGCCAGTAGCAAGTAATGTTCTAGGCGTTGGTGATCAACAAACAACGGACTATGAGAAAGTAATGAAGAGATGGACTGATGACTTCCGCCCATTCATTCACCAACTACTCGCCATATGTGTCGAAACATGCACGCCGTGAAGCACCAATTGCAACGCTTTTAGCCAAGGTGAATTGGCCGAGGTAATAAAGCTACTTAAAAGTCTAGGTGAAGATAATATCCCGCTGGAAATCTACAGACAGCTTTCCAGCAATTCTTTAACTTAGTGCTGAAGCAGAGAGAACGCAATGACTTAAACATAATTCTGTATTGTGTACAGGGAAAAGAAGCCTGTTTTGTTGCGGTATGTAATACTGCTACTACTAGTAATAATAATACTAATAACAATCATAATAGTAATAATCGTTCAGCTGTAGCATCTTTTCTATGTCTAGCTCCATGCCACTCGAAGGAAACACGAGGGCTGAGATACTGTCAGGTTACTCAAGCCTAGAATTGAGCAGTCGAGATGCTGATGTTGGGTTTAAACCACGGAGCCTGCGGTCAATAGGTCTGCACCTTAACCACCGAGCTATCTCTAAAAAAAAATTGTTCAGCTGTAGCACCCTTTCGGTGCCTAGCTGCCATGCCACCCGAAGGAAGCACGAGGGCTGGGATACTGCCAGGTTGCCCAAGCCTAGACAGGGGAAGTCGAGAGACAGAGGCAGGGTTCGAACCACGGACCTTCCGGTCAGTACGCTCGCGCTCTAACCGCTGAGCTATCTCGCCGAGCTATCTCTGGCTCAGTATGTACGTGGAGTGTGCTGTCACAATGAGGTCCCTTGATTGTCCGTGGACCTGTTGAGTCCCGTTTTGTATGTGTACCCACCAGTGTCACCCGCATGGAGCTTCAGGTGTTTTTATTGTACGTAATATGAAAACAGTATGAGAAACCACATACGGATATTCCCACTTGACAGTTGCACAAAAACAACTTGGCCTGATGTGGGTCAAGGCCGTACGCATGGCACGTGATGCAAATGGTAGCAGTGTAAGCAAAATTGATGGGAATGTTAAGTGTGCTTTTACTGATCAAGCTAAGCTAAGTGGCTAAAAAAGTTAATCAAGTAAAGTGGAGTCACTGCAACTTCATAAGCTTTCCTCAGTACGTGAAGCGGAAGTGTTTTCGATGGATTAAGGGACCTCTATACTACTATGGTTACTCAAAAAGGTGACAGAACGGTTTATAAGAACTACTGAGATATTGCCGCCAAAATATTTGTCGTGCTGCTACTGCGCCACAACAGAAGCAGATGAGTCTCATATCAGACCAAGTTAGGGAAGTTTCCATGGAAGAATAGGTTACTTTGTTCAATTATACACGCCACACTGTGTTTCGGAACACCGCTGCCATTTCCAGAAACCAACCACTGCTTGCTTTATCGACTTCCGTACTGCATGTGTTAGAATATATCCCAACTACTACAGTTTTGATCACCGGAAAATGGGAAATCGTGGAAAATGTAAGCAATCATTGGCGCCGATATCTTGTTCAGTTTATTTCAGGAGCTGGGCAGCTGCTCATTGAAGGCGATAGCTTTAATGCATGAGTGTCACTGACTGCGCGATTGGGCAGTCGGTATCCTTAACAGTGCATTTGACCCATTCAATAGGGAACGCCTATGGTCTACCGCGAAAGCTGATGACGTGCCGGGTAAGCTGCTGAATGTCACTAAATTCTACTATTCGAGTATAGGAGCCCGCACCCGAGTAGATGGGGAAGAGCTTCAAACTCCAGCTTCTCACTTTTGTCAATGCTTTTCGCTGTTGCGATTGACTGTGGTGCCGCATATCCTCAACGGCTTTCCTGCCACATGCATAACAGATCTTGGGTACGCTGTTATCGTCGTAAAAAAGTAAAAAAAAAGATCGTTCAGCTGTAAGGCCCTTCTGGTACCTAGCTACCACGCCACCCGGGGTAAGCACGAGGCCTGAGATATCGTCGTCTTGAGTAAAGATCGGGCAGGAATACAGCTTGTGGCTGATCGTACCGGCCACTGTGCTTCTCTAGTGGGACTTGGACCAACTCCTTGAAAGAAGACGCTGTTCACCACAAGGATGGTTGTTCAGTCTAGCGCGCATGGTGTTAACAGAGAGCTCGTAAACCAAGCGGATAACTTCACGTGTTTGAGCCCCCTCATTCTCCCAAACGGTTAGAAATTTATGCAAAACCTTCATGCAGCCTCCTGCTACTCTACGAAAACACCAGGTAATCAGCTTTCGAATTAGGCTCTGTGTGTACACTACGATCATCCAAATCCATAGTAGCGTACGCTTGTGAAACGTTGCCTATCCGAGCTGTCGATATTTGAACACTCGAAGAATTTGACCACCATTTTTTAAGGGGAGCATCCAAATTTTTTTGGGACGATAGAGTATCCAATGGTGGTTTGGGGGACCGTTGTTATAACATACCGCGTCTCTCCAGGTTGATCCAGCGACTTGGACTACACTGGTTGAGACAACTGAAAACCAGACCCCGAACTGACCAAAGTCTCCTTGTCGCTACTATCCTGTTCAGAGTAGCGCTATCGCACCGGAGAACAATTGAAAAGCTGATTTTCTGCAGTGAAGACCGATGTTGAACCACTTTGTCTGCAGGTGGTGTATGGAGTCAGACAATTGAACAGCAACTAGATATTATTGTGCTCGGACCTCGCTACCGATCGTGTTGCAGTGGCAGCAGCGATTTTGGCTGTTTTTGGGACCGACTGATCATTCTTCGGGGTTAGGTCACCATGAAGTAAAATAAGTAATGGTGATGCCAACCGGAGCATATGGTCGAATTCAATCTTCACGTCCTTGAGCTTTTTTTGGGTGATTGGCGCGAGATGGCTCTGTGGTTAGAGCGTGAATTGAATGACCGAAGGTCCTGGATTGAACCCGACCTCCCCAATACTTATCAGTTCCTGTCCCGTTTATTCGTTGTAGATGAAGGGGCGAGGCAGTCAAACACCACTCGGTGCGCACTTGTGGAGCAACGTGGGTTTTCCGCCGTCGAACGATCCATTCTCCCTGGATGAGGATGTTAGTTGGAACACTTGGGGTTTTTGTGGTTCTGAATCGAACTCATTCGCAGGAATGTTCAGGGTCTTGCTGCTGCGATAACATTAGTTCGTCACAAAACGATTCTAATTGAACACAATTGCTGGCATTTAAAGCACGAGAAACCGCGCTGTTCTTGCTTCGTCAGTTGTCCTGTGTCCACTCTATGTCCATTACGTGATTGTCAGGTATGTGTGAAAGTGAATGGTTATAAGCCGAGTTTGACTGCGTAAACGTGTCCACGAATGTGTGGTTTGAAGGTCAGCTACCTTAGACCGCAAACCAAAGGGATGCGTTGCTGATTCCCGTTCGGTAGAAGGGGAAGGTTTTGTGTCTGTTTTTTCGGAGTTCCAGTTACATAAATTCAAAGAGGATAGTTGATCTGAAGTAAATCTTAGACAGTTTGTTGGAAATTTCCCTTTGAAGTTATTTTGTTCACTGGAACCTCATTGGTGACCGGCCGTCTTACAGAATTGGTCTGTTTTGTCACCTTCATGAGTTCCTCTGCATTTGCAGTTCGTTCAAATCTGACTAACCGTTTCAATTGCACTGCAACACAGACGTACCGAAACAGGCGCTCTGAACGTGGTTTACTCCTCTAGTTAGATCTTTTTTTTTCGTGTTCTGTTCCGAACGTCCCTGTTTCACGCAACTGCTTGCCATTATATTTAAGCTGCTTAAAGTCTCGGTGTGAATTTCTTCCCCCTTTCAGTGATCTGTTGATGCAGACTGACCTTTCCCATAAAGTCAGATCCCAAATTGTTCCCATCATGTCTGGCGTTCCGAACAAATTCTATACGGATGTTCATGCTGTGCTCAACCGCTGGGAGTTTCTGATTCTACGTATTCAAGGGTTGCTAATATGGGAACGAGTCCTAGCAAGTCTCTTTTTCAATATCGCGGTGCACTTGATATTCTGGTAAGACAAATACTTAGCGTACCCAAATTTCTTCAGGGCGATTGTGTTGGCCAACCAGAGCTGCCTGTTTGTGGTCTGTGTTCTGCTCTCCGTGTACGTGATATGCGATCTGATGCGGAATTGGCTTGTATATCTGATCGATGGTAACATTGTAACGTAGCACTCTCCTCAGGTTGTAGATCCGAACCATTCACCTGGCAGTTTTGCGGAATTTATCGCCTCTTCCTTGCAACAGGGACATATTTTGTCGATTGAGGAACTCAGTCTTTGGGTTGCACGTCTATTGTACTATATCATGTCCATTATTAATAGTCTGGCGCCATGTCGAAGGAAACGACCACTTCTTGTGAGTGCATCTGCTTTCCTTTTCTATTTTTCGCCCTCTGCCACTGTTTTTGCCCACTCGGTCGGTTTTTTAAAGTTTTTTCTTCACTTTTTTGGGGTCGAGACCACGGTTGCTCACCCTTTTGCTGGGACCATACGATAATGACTAATGATGAATACTCTGGCCTACCAAAATGGGCTCTCCTGGGGACGATTGTTCCAGAGACTTTCAATCACACAATCTGCTTGGCTCAACCCATGTGTCGAGGTTGTTAGGATTCTGACTACGGGTGAGTAGTCACGAAATTGTTCCAAATTTTTGCGGTATCCGTGGTGGGCCTGAGACTTGGCACACACACCGTAGACTTCGCACTTATACAACTGGAGTGGTATGTCTTGAAAAAGCAATGTACTATCCGTTTCCTTTTGATTGAGGCTCATAAGTTTGACATTGGAGCGCCTCCATAGTGTGATTCATGCTCTTCTATTTATACCACAATAGAAACATATATCACTAAGATCCTGGACCTTGTAATAGTGTGGTGGTTTTCATAACTGTATGATCCCTTTGGTTGAAGACCTTAATTGTCCTTATGTCTGTGTGTACGCACCCTGACAAAGAAAGGGGACGGAGAAGGGAGGAGACAAAGGAAGATCATTACAAATGTACATCTGGGGTTATTGCGCAATGTTCCACAAGGCTACTCTAGAATTTTCGTGAGGAGACGAGAAGGACCGGCCTCTGAATGCTCGACCCCGATTGGTTGACGTTCTGACCAATCAGGGTACAGCTTCGTTTTACCCGCACCCAGCTCACGACACATCTATTCAGTCAACCTGTTCGGTTACTCGGCGCTTCTCACCCCTGGACACTTTTATCGAGGTGTTGTCTCACATTTAAAAACCGAAATTCAGGTCGTTTGGACCTAGTTCACCGGTTGTGAACATGTTTCCAACACGGTCGTGTTGCTCGTCAACTTTGTGAAGGAAATGACGAGCAGCATCTGAGTATTTCAATTCACATCTGAATGCTTCGATTTTACAAAGGCACTCTTCTCCACTCCGATGACCTCGACGGCTACAAGGATCTAAAGGCTGAATGAAAGACAGTTGAGGAGACGTTCTCTACATTATTCCGAAAGCCTAACAAAGTGCAAATGCAACTGCAAGTCAGCAACAACCATAATGACAGAACGCCTTCACGGGTCCCGATTATTTCGCTACATTGAGAGAATACTTGATACTATAGAACCCAAGGCATGTGGAACGCATTTAAAAGTGTTGAAGACCAATAAAGCCACACGATGTCACCTCACTGGTGCACAACTCTTGATGGTGATTTAGTTTTCCCCTATCACTGCTGATGTGGACTTCGCCCATCAACAAGAGCCGTTTTAGCCTCTACGTCGACCAGGCCCCTTGAGCACACTTCACTCAGAGGCAGCGGGATCAAATACCAATTGTGTACCAATCATTTTGGGCCAGGAAGTATTTGCTCCATGTGTTTTTTTTTCAGCAGAAACCTATTTCAGCACAGCATGGAATGAGCTGACAAAGCAAATAAATTGTCTGGACATAGTTGACAGAGAGTATCTTCGTACGAACCTAACCTCTGCTTGAAGCCCAAGCAACGGGCACGATGATTTCATTGCGAATCGATAAAATAATTGTTCGGACACTTTTGACTTCTTTTCAGTTTAGTCAAGTTTGTAACGCAAGCGTAACCCATAAGCAGTGGATTCACAAGTGCTGTATACTGTAGTTGCTGAGGGAATCGTGTGAAAGCGTAATGTTGGTACTTCCTGTCGTCCACTGGGAATTCATTCTGTAAGTGGAGCCAGCCTATGCTGGAAAACCGAGAAGCTGTTTCATTCTCATCGGGATTCACCAGCAGTGCGCACCTCACGAAACTCCAGTAGAGAGTTTCGAAACTGCGACCTCCCGGCGAGTGGTTTGAACCGGTCGCCAAAAGCTGCTGATCACAGTGTGATTTACTCGAATTTAGACAGGATAGAGCGCCGCTTCCCTTTTAGTCACGGTCGCGAAACTTCTCGGCTACTTGACGACCTGTTCTCCTCATGCTAACCTCACCTATTGTCACACAATTTCCTTGGGCGGAGGATGCTCTAGGCCAGTCCAGGTTGACGAAAGTTGAGGACAGGACGGTAGAAAGGAAGAAGGTAACGTGATATGTTTCTGTGGGATATCCCCAACTCCGGAAACAGTGTGCGCAATAACAGTAGGTTGTCATTAGTCAAGTTCACCAGGTTTCGGAGAACATAACACACTACAGTGACTACTGCTCACTCATTTACTGCTGCACAACATGTCTAAGGAATCCGTGGAACTATATCAGTTCACTTAAACAATCACAATCATGGCTGTCACGCCCGAGTAAACACTTTACAGCTTTGTTCTAGTGTCCTTCCTAAGTGCTACGTGTATGCAAGCTCCCAGCCCCATTTCCGCGTTTTCACCTGACCTTGGTTCCGTCTGTCTCATCTTTCCCCCTTTTTCACAGTTCTTCCTTATCACAAGCACCTCTAGTCTGATGATCATTTGGATTAGCAACTATCTACCTGGTCTGATAATATCCTACGGGCTTTTGAATATCTGCCTCATTGCGCCTGTCCTCATGCATCACCGGGTGGGCACTCGTCTTTGGACCACGATCAAACCCATTCTGGAGTACATCGAAGCCGAATTCGACCGGCATCCTCTCGAGTCTGCTAGCGAACGGGCAGCTGCCGAGGCCGAATTCTATGAGCCAATCATCGCCGCCGCCGCAGCAGCCAACCCACACCTGTTCTCGGAAGAAAATACGGAAGGATTTCTATCCGATTCGTTTCTCAATCCGCCACAGCGACAGCGCGAAGGTTCTGAGGATTTGGATACATCCGAAGCTGTTTTTATCAAGCAGTTTGGTAAGTTTTGAATTTTGGGCGGCACAAAACTTTCATCGCGTAGAGACATGTGTAATGGAGATTTTCCGGCGCGAAATTACTGACCACAGGGTCCGTGGTTCGAACCCAACCTCTGCATCTGACTTCCCCTGGGAAACCTGACAGTATCCCATCCCTCGTGCTTCCGTCGGGTTGCATGACAGCTAGGCACCACAAGGGTCTTGGTAATATTATTAGCCTGAGTGGCGTGCTGATCCGGTGGGCTACGGTGGTTGGGACTTCGTTCCACAAGGTCATGACGAATCTCGACGAGAATGATAAAGGGGAACAACCGGATAAAGGACACCAAGCTCCCATACTACGAGGATAAAGTCTCCTATGATAGCTTTGGGAATAGTGGACCGTTTCCTTTCGATGGCTGTCAGAAACGTTGCTGGTGTCGGATGAAGTCAGCGGATTGCTAATGTGGTGATTGGAAAACAGGTATTTGGTTGTACGGTGGGCACTTCAGTCGCCGAAAACACCCAGCAATACTAACTGCGGTGGCTCGGGCAGGCCGAAACAAACGAATATTGTTCTCCCTGCTCCTTCAGAATGGTGTAAATCACGAGGTGGATAATGCATGACTTGGCAGAAAGGTGTGGAAGAGACTACCAGGAGTTAAGGTGCCTTCCATGCTGAGGCCCCCTGCGCTTGGGTGGAGACATTGCAAGGAACCGCGGCTATTCGATGTCAGTGGCTTTCGTACTGTGGATTAACCGCTTGATGGTGTGGTCACCTCAGCATGCTTGTGCCGGATCGCCACCAGGTCCCTTCCGCGCCCATTCTTTCTTTCCACTTTAAGGTTTTAAATATGATCAGATAACTTCTGTAGTTGTACGACGGTAAAACATCAGTGTTCGCACTGATGTTACTGTCCCCGGTGACGGTGGTGATGATGATGATGATGCTGCGCATTTTCGCCATTCCCCTCCCCCGGGTGTTTCTCAGAATGAAACGCGTAGATATAGCCAGTCATCAGTATTGTCCACAACAGAACTGTTGCTCCATCGCCACGCTTGTTGTACTGGGGCTGGGATGTTTTGTCATGGGACCAATACCCAAACTGGACCACTTCTGGCTTTCTTAAGTAAAGCCTTTGGCTCATTGGCCAAATAACATGTCTGAGAATACTTAGGCATTTCAGTTTTTGCAGAACCATTTGCCATTTCAGTAGGCATGCAGCCTACTGAACCGGAAGATGGCCTTCATCAGATCGTTGTCAGGTTTTAAGACCGACAAATCCTCACCCCATGAGAAGTTCCATACTTTTCGCGGGGTTAATCAATCTGAGCGCCAATTCCAGTTAGTATGGGAGTTGCGTCAAATGGCCTGGTGTGGAATCAGGCCACCATCATATGACTTACCGTCACAGGAACATCTTGGCAATAACAGTCCCTGGGACCTGAGCTCATTTACTGAGTTTCCGATCATGTGATCCACATGGCGTGATCTCATGTCTGATGGTTATCTGGATTGCTTTTGAAGTTTTCACACAGCGGTCTGTTCTACAAACACAACTGCTGGGCTCCTTCGAAAAACGGAGATGCAACTGACGTACGATCTCAGCAACATGTTCCTCACTTGCATTCACACTCTATACGAGAATTCCAGACCTACCTCGGATGTTGCTTCCTGTAATTGGAAACAATTCGGAGTTCGTGCATTCCACGGCTTCCGAGCGGTGGTTCACCAATAGTTAAATAACGTTTGTGTAATGACCGAGTTGAAAACAGCACAACGTTTCGTCTTGTTCCCAACCGTAGATAATAATCCTTGAGATGTAGCACGTTTTCGGCGTCCAGCTGCGGTACAACTCGAAGGAAACACGATATCTGAGAAACTACTAGGTCACCCAAGCCTGGACAGGAGCAGTCGAGATGCAGAGGTTGGGTTGGAACCACTGAGCTGTCTCGAGCTCAATGTTTGATCCCAAGGCCTATCGGAATGATTTCTGTGGAGTTGTCCTAAAGCCATTGACAACTGGCCATCCTGTTTTGAGCGGCCCGATAGTGTACTTACAAAAGCAGTCACTAACGAAGGATGAACCAATTTCCCACGCGACTTTCATACTGGTGAGTGTCTCCCAACCTCCATTGACGATACCCGGAAGCTTGGTGTGGTGAATCTGGATTGCGCGTATAGTTGACTAAGACGAGATGGAATTACCTTCATGATAACAGCAGCATCGTCTACCGGAACCTTGAATAGCTGAGCAACTGTTGCTTCACGATTCTCACACAGGATTCCTTTATGGGACAAGCTGTGGTTGCTGCGCTGCGTAGCACCAGCTTGAAAGGACGGTGGTGTTTATTGGGACCTACTCATTCTTCCAAGCTTTCAGCTGGCGGCTCGAATAACTGAAACTCTATTAATTGACTTATAACTACGTAGTATCATTGTCCCAAGGTATCGGGGGTAAGAGGGACGGAAACTGAACTCTAATTTGTTTGGCTGCCAACAGTTTAGTTCAATTGACTGATTCGGTTGTGCAGTCTACTCATTACTACTGGTGAAAAGAGGAAAGCCCCTCGCTGCGAAGTCATTTATTAGCAAACACGAACTAAACAGTTACAAGTCATTAGACAGGAAAGTAAACATCTCATATACACATTTTCTTTAGAAAAAACCGAACATTTTACGCGTCCTATTGTACTTTCATGTATATTCATCGACTATTACACAATAGTAAGCGAACACTGCGAAGCACTCCCATCAGATGTGGGGCGGAGCTTGGATATCAAATCATAGACTACTCGCATGCTCCACCAGTAGTATACACCGCTGCACTGCTAGCAACACCGGCATGAGATCACGGGTGCTCATCTATCTCACCAACGCCTGCCAAAGAGCATGGTAAAGCTGACAGATGCTTGAAGCACTCCGATGATCAGCGGTTGTGATGTCCGTTTTTGGCAGCCTGAGCGGCTTCCAGGAAGCCATTAGTTCGGCACCCCGCTTGGCTCACAGCTTTGTCACCCAGATTGTTCCCAGTATAGACGTGATACACTACACTACGTGATACTACAAAGCCGGGAAGCACTGGATTCGAATCCCACCCTTATTAGAGCCCACCAGTAGTGTCCGGTCGTTCTGGGCTTCGAAGTCCGGACATCACGACTTCACCGGCGCACGCTGGACGCACTTGAATTGTCACGTCCGAACAGGCGATTGTGTTGACGCTGGAACGATTTAGTTAGTCTGCTGGATGCCTTCGCGCTTACCTGATGAGCCCCAAGAAGGGCGAAACCAGTCGTGGAATGTCGAAGAGGTTTCAGAAACATTTTGAGTAGTTTATTACGTCCAAAAAACAAGGTGTTTTCTGGCTACTGGGATCCGAATGAAGTCGAATCAATGTTTATTGTGATTCCGACGGGTTCTTCTAACAAGAGGAAGTGTTTATCAGCAGTGTAGTTCTGTTCTGAGAGACACTCACTGTCGATTGACACTGCACCGACCTGCTCCTTTAAAACTAGTTCAGGTGCGGATGGCCTTTTCTTTCAATGAGGGAAACCGCCGGTCCGCATTTAGTGTCTGGTCAGTTGAACAATAAGTTTATTATGGTCTACTCAGGAAGTGGTTGGACAACTTCCAGACAGCCATTTTGGGCTCTATTTGCATCGACCTACATTTAGTCAAATGTGTTCTCCTGTGGAGCATTCAAAAATAAAAATCAGAAACGAAACAAAGTCGTTTTCTCGTTTTTGAGGGTTTCTCTCCAAGTAGGATCTCTGTAAATTGGCCCAGAGGGACAACAGCGGTCACGCTGATTGTCAGATTCTCGCCAGGATTTCCTTTAGCCTACCTTAAACTTTCGGCCCTTGTCGATCATCTTTCGAGCTGGCTATCATTCAATGTGAAAGTTGTATACTCTTGTCCCGGTTTACTTAGTTTAGTTTAGTTTCGGTTAGGGTGGTGCTGATCCCTTCTGCGTGTGCCTTCTTTCACACGCTACGACAATCGGTCGGTTACAACCAGGAGTTGTTTGATGAGACCATGTCTTTTTCGCCTTACTAAAGATTTATCTTCTGACGACTGTGCTCACGATATGCGCTCATACATTACAATCCAAGTGTTTATGGGAGAGAGTTGTTAATTCCATGAGACGATTGAGACACCGGCTACTAAATTACCTATGACCTTTGATGACTTCAGACAATTGGACTATTGTTCCTACCCCATAGACGTCTTCTTTTTTTGATTCAAGTACCAAAAATGAGTGACGAGGACATTGACAAGTTGTTCGCAGGAATACTGGATGGCCAGCAAGTCGAAGGCCCGGACTCACCGGAGTCACCTCCGATTGGCTCCTTGGAAAAACAGTCGCGTTTTGCCAGTGCAATCATGTCAGACGAGTATGACACGGATGATGACCAGGTGGAAGAGTTAAACAGTGAGATTGAGGTAAGCGTATGTATGAGGGTTTGAACACCTAATATCACGTGATTTTCCCATTCACAGCCATCTCCGCCTTTGTGTATGAACTGCCTCCGAGGATACTAATAAATGGCTCATAGGTGGAGAGGTGCGAACACATTTGTTTAGGTGCTTACCTACGCACCACTCGACTGCGGCCGTACCACAAACAATCTTCCTAGAGGAATTTCACATCTCTGCAAAGTAATTTGTTCCGCGTCAGTTAACTAGTGCACCCACTTGCTCGCTTTTATCGATGTTGTTGAACTGAGCATTTTTGGAAGCTGATCCGAATCACGAAAAAGCAGTCAAACCAGCATTTCTCTCGTCTATTTCATATTCGCTCGTTAAAGCAGTCTACATTGAATTTATTTGTAGCTGACTGTGGGAATTGTAGAATCTGCACTAACCCCATCGTCATCTGTATGATCTCCTTTCTTTCTCGGTGCAACCATTCTAGTGAATCCAAACCAGGGAGGACTAGAGTTTCACTTTTAATAGAGCTCACCAGCAGGGCATACCACTGACCGTCTGGGGATTCGAACCCAGGACAATGTGGGAATCGGATGCAACTCCAGAGTTGACAGCTCCGTGCTGCACCGCTTTCCAGTAATCGGTTTTCTGTGTACTGCTCAGTTGACTGGTCTCTGGCCAATCAGCTGAATGCTCTAATCCTCATCATGAAACTCAAAGTGTCCAGTGGGTAAGCCGCTGCATACTGGATTAATCTTTTGCTGATCAAGCATCTCTGCCTGGAACGACGCCGTGTATACTGTGAACTGCCATCCAATGCACGTATTTCATATGTCGTTCATGGACCTTGGTTAGAGTCGAATAAGGGCACAAATATATTAGCGTAATCCTTCGAAATCAGGTTTCTCGATACACAACCGTGACTTTACGCCTAATGATACCATTTATTTATTCGATGGCGCCCATATCCGTGTATCCAATAGGCAAACACAAGTTTCGGTGAAAAACTAAAGGAACGCACTATCTGCTGATCCAGCAGTGATCACATTGATTGCTCTTTGTGGTGATTGGTACAAGGTATAAGGTATATTTGCGGTTTTCCATGGGCGTCACAGTGCACAGCTCAAAATTCCGCACCCCGGCATCACGGCTGTTTGTAGGTACCTGGCCACTCGAGAGGAAAATCCGCTTATTCCATAGCTAAGCTGCACTGAATGTCACTTTTTAGGCCCATTCATGTGGGAGGACACCAAGCCGAGCCTGATCAAACTAAGGAAGGGTGCGGCCGTGGTATTCAACATATCAGAAGGAAAAAGCTTGGGTGATTGTAAATTTCTCGCCAAAAGTAATTGATTGCTTCCATCACTCGTACGGTTTCGTCTTCATCTCCTTACCTGCCTTTAGGCATGTCTCATGCGTTACCAATGATAAAGCAGTTACTACCACGGATGATTCAGTAAGTAAACAGCCGATCAAAATCCTTGTCTTATTTCCATTACCGGTTTGGGTCACGGCGATTTCAGCGAAGAAGCAGGGCTAGTAAAACAAACCGACCTGAATTTTGATCGACCCAACCTAATGATGAAAATGTGCGAAAATGACGTAACAATTTCTTCACCTTCGGAGTTCTCAGTTGCTGTTGTCTTGTGCCAATGTGGCAATATCTGGCTACTCATGAGTAGTGTAGCGTAGAATATAATTTTCAAAGGCAGCCATTTGGCTTGCGTGGCTTGGAGCTTACTTACTGATAGCCTGGTTCATGAACAAGTAGGAGTGGTTTCGATAGTGGTGTTTTCGTTAACCGATGAATCGGGAGGCCAGTATTTATCCCTTGCCAGGGCCCCATCAGGATCAACGTTAGTTGAGAATGTGACTGGTTTTATAACGTGGACCCCAAACCCATATCACATGGTCTAAAGGCACCTCGTTCTAGTCCACTTCTGTTCTTTTCTTCAAATAACTTATTGTTGTATGGCAGTGTTTAACACTGCTTTTATTTGTACCAAAGTGCTTGCCTGTTTGCTTTGGACAGTGAGTTTCTCTGTGACGTCCCAATCTCCCTCTTCCGGTTTACTTCCTATCTGTCATCTACCATAGCGGTACGACGATTACGTGACACTCAGGGGAATTCGCTAAATCAGGTGGATTCTGACACTGTTAACCCGGTCCGTCCCATCTTTCGGTATTTTCGCTTCCCAAGTAACCCTGATAATCCACAACCACATGGGATCAATGGTAACAAGTGAAATTTATTGCAAAGGCTGAACTTCCAGATGTTCACCACCTTGTACGGTGAATTTGTTATTATGTTGTGTTCGAATATTGTACGGACAGTGATCCAGGTGTCTAGCCATCTCAGCGCTGGCCTGACCGTAACACCAGCGCGTCACTGACGGTGTTCGTTCTGGAAGCGCCCACTTCAGTTTCTTGACCCTCCAGCTTGCAGTACCATTTGGTCTGTAAATCACCCGATGCCATTTCGGAGTCACAATCAGTCGGTTGGCTATTGCGCTTCGTGTGATTTCGTTTAACCGGCCCGAAACTTGATTCAAGCAGACCAACGTCATGTCGTCTAGGAATCGCGTCAAATAGTCCACTAGTTCTATCGGTAAGTTATCTGGAAACCTAGATCTGAGCCACTCGTTGGATGTGTCCGCTGGCAATTCCTTTTCAAAAGCTTTACCAATGGTAACGGGCGTCTTCACGAAGTCGTACTGTCCGATGACAAAACGATTCAGTGTTGGACTGTATGAAAGTCTCCCTGTATGGTGGTTTGGTCTGAGTCGGTTGACGATAAATGGACAACCGTAGGCATACAACGGGCATCTTTGTTCTATCATGATATCCAGTTGTGTTAGAACATCGTGATGAAACTGTTGGTGAGACTGATAGTTCGATCTGGGTACCACCTTACCACACCTGTACTGAATCGGTCCATTTGTGTCCAGAACGGAAGAACACCTATCCACAAACTGTAAAGTGGCTAGTTTACCCGTCGAGGGAGCTTCTTTGAATGTCTCCAGTTCGTTTTCTCTTTCTTGAGGCTCCTCTGAATATTCCGACCGATGATCTCCATCCACATTGCAGGAAATTTGAGGTGCCGGTGAAAACGGTGGGACAAAGGGGCTCACATTGCGTTTGCTTGCGACATCTATATGAGTTGTTTCTTCCCGCACACCATAGTCTTTCGGTCGTATGCAACACCTGATAGCGCAGTAGGTTACACTAGCTGGACAGACAATCAGGTGATCAGACAATTTCCGTCGTTCCATCCTAGCCTGACACCCATTTGTCCTGTTAATGCAGAAAGTCTTGGTTCTTGGACAGATTAGTTCGACATGTTCGTCCATTTTACATCGATGCATTTGAGCACCACATTCGTTGGGGCACCGCGTGACTGCGCACTGCCCCGTGGCTTCCATACAGCCTGCTTTCACACATGTTAGACAGTGTTGAGTGCAAAATGTCGATTCATCCATGTCCAGTGCCCGTTCTCCCTTCTGCGTCAGTATGCTGTTTCGTCGATAACTTTTCAACCCTTTTATTGATCTCAGTGCCCGTTCTCCCTGCTGTTTCAGTATGCTTTTTTGTCGATAACTTTTCAACCCTTTTATTGATCACCTAGAGTTGATCACGTGGCACCCAGCTACGCCGCTGTCATTAGAGGACGGTATGATCATGTGGGTAGTTTTGAATGACCATCGCTGCTGCAAGCGGCCCCAAAGTAGGGTTTCTATGCCATTTCCTGGTCTTGTGTGGATGGAGTTGAGACTCAGATATCCAACTTTGAGGCTTGGTTTAGAGACGACTTTTTTTAGGGATAACAGTGCGCGGCTCATGTGCCAGTCTCTCCGCAATAATGATCCTATCGTTCGCATGTTCCAGACAGCCACCTGACAAGTGAACTTCATGAAGGAAATTTCTGTTTGTCGCATACGGGGTAAGGCACTGAGTTCTCTGTACGCTTCCGCATGTAAAGTCAATCTGTCACCTTATCCCCCTCCCTCCAAACCCTTTACTCCATCTTGCGACACTCGTATCGAAATTACTTTTTCGCGCGTTCCCCTTTTTCATCGGTCTTGTGGGTCGGCTTGTTTCAATAGGTATTGTATGTTTTTCCAGTCTGCTTTCAAATGGAGTTTAACAATTTGTGTTGGCTATTCATCGAGGTCAATCCGTCCTTATTTTGACCGAAGTCTATCTTCTGTCTCCTGTTTCTCTCCTATCTCTCATACTGTTCCTTTCGTATCCAAGGATGATCGTGGTGGCAACAATCATACCGGTGTGGAAGAACGTTATCTCGGTGACTTTGTGTTCGTTCCGAAGAAAACCAACTAAATTGGTCCGCCCACATTTCAAGTTGGGACCCAGTGACCCTCATTCCTCTTGTATCCTCCCGCCTTTGTATCTCTGTCTATCTCTACCTATTGGGTCAGTTGGACACATTACTCGTTGGAAAACGTCGTCCTTTAAGACCTATATGAAGCACTATTTGTGAGTAGTATATGCCTCACTATGATCAGATTCTATGCAGAAACTCTTCATTCTGATGGCTACTGTTTTACAGTTCAGGAAGTATAATTTCGAGGTGGAAAATCTAAACCACATGGCTTGGATGAGGTGTGATATTTTCGCTCAAACACAAGTGAGTTGGCAATGATGGTGTTACCTCGTTGATAAACAGGTGCCTGTGTCCAGTGTTATGCCATCAAGGTAAGGCCATCTGATTGCTTGCAATAGGCCTCTACTAGTTTGCCCACGCTATTGTTTCCTCGGGTTTACGTCGGCGCCCAAGGACTTGAGCACAGCTCCTTGCTATGCACAGGCGTCCAATGGTTTGGTGACTGTTAGCGAGTAGATACGATTCGGATGCCGGCCATTCGTGGTGTGAATGAAAATACGACAGAAGACTGTTGGTTTCCGAACCACTACCTGGTTGTGTGGACACAGAACTGAACTGCGCGGGCAAATGATACTTCCCGGTTGCCCAGGCCGAGGAAGGGGGTTTGGTTGAGGTACCCCACCTTGAGCCTTTGACTCAAAAGTCTGGCCCACAAGGCAGTGGGAGGATGTAGGGTTTTGTTCGGGGACCCTGCCCCTAGCCTCTGACTTAAAAGTTGATCCACGAGGCAGTGGACAGTAGGGTTTTCTATGGGGACCCTGCCCGGTGACTCAATAGTCTGACCTGCTCGGCTGCAAGGGGTTGGCTAACCCGAGGGCGCAGGCAATAAGGCATTACTGTCTCATTCCTGATGCGGCTGCGCAGCAGATGCCTTTTCAGCCGCACCGGACTCTTTGGTTTTAGAAGTATTTCGACGTTAGTGGATAATGCGCCGGCGGTCACGTCAACCGTTGGGCGATTGGAGTGTGCGGTTTTAGGGCCGACCTTTTCTAACCCGTCCTTCCTCGGGGAAGGCAGCATCGCTGCTTCCATAAATATATGGACATGCTGGTCACCTGGGGGAAACACCTTACTGCCTTCAAACTCCTGTCGCAGAGGACAGTACGACTTTACCCCCAGACCGCCTCGTAGCACGATTACTCGTAGTACGGGGTCTCGCTGCTCTTGGTCTGACTGCTCCCCTTTGGCCTTCCTGGCATGGTTGTACCTTGTGGAACGACGTTCCAGCCAGTGTAGCCCGCGGGATCATTGCAGCACTCAAGCCCGACCACCACGTCAAGGTGGCAGCTTTAGGTCGGGCCCAATCGCGCCCTCAATGGCGGTCGTGCATCAAGCAAGCTATTGCCTTCAATGCATAGCTCTCTTCCCAATTCCCCCTTAACAGTCCATTGACAGTGGTGTATTTACGCAGCTCGCGCCTCCAATGAGCAGCTACCTACCTCACCTCCCCAAATCATCGGCGGACGAAACTGTGGCAGCTACAACCACTGTACGACAAGTACACGGTTTCTTACAGCTGATGATGATGATGACCTGGTTGTGTCCTTCGAAGCTTTTTACATACATCCTGGCAACGTGGTTGACTTACATTTTGTCAATAGATTTCACTTCAAAGACTTTTCACCACTACATGTTACCGATGCTTAACCTAAATTCAGTCTATGCTGTTGTGGGTTAGTGCTCCTGTCTGAATAGTATTCACAGACAAACGTACGACGTCGCTTTCGGGGCCTTTTCATCAGCCACATACCTTGCCACGAATGGATATAACCCATCAACCACTGGTATACAAACAGAGACGGCCTGAATGTTCTTGCGGGGACTTGAGCTGCCATTTGGCTGTGTACTTTACTTCGCTGAAGGCTTTTCTCTACTTTTCGCCGCCAGGCAGCAAACTTGTACGCTCAAATTAAGTGACAAGTGCATCCAAGGCAGGTCCAACTCCGCATTCTGTCTGGCTGCATTTCTCCGCCCATATCATGGGTCACTGCAAGTCAAGCAACCAACCTTCGGCACTATCCACCGTGATAGCCCTGTCGTTTGATTCTCCCAGGAGCGATGCGATGTGAGTCCACTCAGACAGAAACCGTGGAGAGTTTCGCGGTTGAACTGAAGCATCCTGCCGGAGGTCGTCGCTCTCAGTTATCTCACGTAGCCAGGTACTATCCCATACACGGATGAACTATTCTGTTCGACAAATTAACGGTCATTTGGTGTTGTTGACTGGCCTAAGGAAGACCACAATAGAAGATGGTCGTGACAGGCTACAGGTGTGAGTCGATGTAAGTAAGGTATCAAGAAGGACAGGAAGACGCAAGTATGGGTCAGTGGGAACGGAGCTTATTGGAGCTGAAGACAGCGATACAAATGATGTTTGCTTTAGTCATGCATTCGAGATGGCTCAGTGGTTAAGACGCGAACGTATTGACCAGGTGATCCATGGTTCAGAGCCAACCCCTTCATCTCAGCTGGTCCTATCTGGGGTTAGGCAGTAGTCTGACGATATTTCAGACTTCTTGTTCTTTTCGGGTAGCGTAGCAGCTGGGAAACGAAAGGGTGTTAGAGCTGAACGATTACTATATTTTATTTGATTTGTGCACTCAAGGCAAACCGTCCGGGATAAACAGCGGAGTCAACTGACGGTACATGTGTGCACGTTTCACATAATGGCTCGAGGCACCCAGAAGTACGATTGTTGTATTCTGTAACTGTTTTTGAGTTTTCTTTTTTCAAGAAAAATTTTGTGCGGTCGGACAGAACGACCAGGAAGCGCACCATAGGGTGGATTGGAATGATCGACTGAAGCTGAATTTGTTTCTGCTTGTCATGTTCCATGCTTGTTATCAGCTAACCTGAGGTGAAGCGGTCATGTAGGGTATGTAGTCAGGCAACTATTGAAATGGCTCGAACAACATCATACTCTATTATGCCGACTAGTGTGCGGACAACTTAGAATGACCAAGTCGAGGTGAGAAGTCACCGATGGAAGGCGCATCGTGTGGAATGACGGATTAGGCTGGTTGTGGAGGTTCCCAATGAGTGGCTTTGAAAGAGAATACTGACTTAGGTATCTCGGGGGCAAAACTCGAGTGCAGTGCTCCTCCACTCCCCTATAGACGCACCAGAACAACTGCGCCAAGACAGGGAGAGGATTGATCAAAGGAGAGTGAATCAATCAATCGTTCAGCTGTAACACCCTTTCGGTGCCTAGCTGCCATGCCACCCAAAGGAAGCACGAGGGCTGGGATACTGTCAGGTTACCCAAGCCTAGACAGGGGAAGTCGAGTGGCAGAGGTGGGGTTCGAACCACGGACCCTCCGGTCAGTAAATTCGCGCTCTAACCACTTGAGTGAATTGAATGCTAATTCCACAAATCCCGCATGCACCCAATCTAAACACTACTTGGCGTCAGGGCTCGAGAGCACATTCGTATCGGGTTGCCCAAGACGGATAAGTGGTCGCTCCGCGCCACCACAGATTACCTTGTACGGTTTGGAAGCTAGCCTTTCCGTCGTTATGAACTCATTGAGGTGCATTCGGTCATTAGGCTTAAATTTCGTTTAGGCTTCGGCCACTAATTGCCACACGTTTTGAACTTGTCTCGCGGCCACATTGCGCTTTGCATGGTTTATGTGAACGTATGTCCTTCCATGTGGTTAACTTTTATGCAAAGTGATTAATCGCATTTATTCGGCATTTAATGACCGTGTCACGTATTGAAAACAAGGGTGTTTCACACCTCTTTTTGTTCGTGTTATTCAACTACACACAGTTTTGTGATTAGCAAATACAAACTATAATGGGGTAGAGGCTAGCATCAATGCACATTTTTTCAGTAGGAGGCCTGAGTAGTATAACTCTAACTTAAAAGTTTCATCCTCTCCAGTTCAGTTTTGTCCAGCTCTGGACGAAGGGAAGCAAATCGATTGGTACGAATCATGCTCTACGTTTTTTGCCTCTCGTGAACGAGAATTCATCGAATGTTTTGACCTGCAGGGGATACGTTGTGATGCACTCAGTCATATGGATCTTCAGCATGTGAGAATGAGACTTTCTTATTCGCTGGCATCTTGTGCCTGCATGCTTGTCGGCGGATACTGTGGTTTAGGCTGGACTGCTGTAGCGGCTAGGTAGATTCAGTCGTGACCTGGAGACCAAAGTACTTTTTGTGTGACAGGGGTATGCTCTGACATTGAAAAAATTGCAAGTGTTGGAAAAATGGGGAATAAGGCTTGTTTAAATTATTTTCTGGAGTAAGAGTTCGTGGAAACGGCGGTCATATCTGTTCGACATCCTTTCTTACCCCAACACAGTCCATTGAAGTGGTCTTCTGCCAAAAGAAGTGTACTCTAGAATGCGGATTTTTTCCTCGACGGTTGTTTTACTTCTTCAGTGTGGATATTTAAATGACTCGTTGTCCGCCTCTCTGGCATCGGCTGGATACGTACCGCTCAAAATCTCAAGTGAAACCCATGAAGTTTAACTTCGTATAGGGTGTTTGATAAAAACTGGTTGGCTGAGTCACGCGGATGTAAAGTGCACTCAGAATGGAGCGATTCAGTAACGTGAATAATTGTTAAACTCAGGAATGATACCTTGTTTCAATGGGCTTTTGGACGGTGTCCGGTATGCATGATTGTACTTTACCATAATGAAACCGAACTTAAGTCAACTGAAAGGACACAGTCCTGCTCCGAATCGGTGACGGTGTGGGGAGATTTCGCCCTCTAAGGAGTGCTCAGAAACCGCAGTCATCTCACATAAAATAGGAATGTATAAATTCATTAGAAGATTGTTGAATAAAGTCAAAAATCAGAGTAACATTCAAAAAACGTGCAAAAGTTTACGTTCAGGATTTATGCAACTGGAACATATTTTGTATGTCAATAGGGATTCCGTTTTTTATGCAAAATGAAATGCAGCAGCTGCTCGGAGAGTTACCTAGGTAAAATTAATGCATAACTAGGCCGGGGCACGTGGCTCAACATAGATGCTGGTCCAGAAAATAGCTCATGATCGCTCCAGTAGCTTGACCAGGAACTAACTAGAACTGCCGATTCAGATATGTCATTCTTATATTACCTATACTTTATGCCGGGATAATTCCCATCGTGCTTGCAACGTGCTGCATTAATTACCGCTATTGTGGCTTTAACGAACTAAGAACAGGATCTGGAGTTGACAGTGTGGTGTCCAGCATCAGGCACTCAAATTGGTTCTTTCGTTCGCCTACTGCAACATAGGTAGTAGTTTGGAAACAAAATCGTTTGGGACGTCGCAGAATCACAATGAAATCGCTGGAATTATCACCATTAGGACCCAACCTTCTGACTTACGATGACCAGAAATAGGTGTGAATGGAAGTGAGAGCACAGTATGCCGACGGTGTTCAAAAGTTGCACTGAATTGGGAATAGTTTAGTGCTTTGCTAAATACAGGAATATATACCTCATTTTTAAGCAAACCTTCGGTTGCGGCGACCCGTGGTATCCAAGATACATTTGGTGCACCGTGCACCAGGGTTATCATGCGCGCCAGGCAGTTTGTGGAAGTCTGTTTCATGTTACGTCAAACATGTTCGGGTTTCAGGTACACAAACGACTGAGAACATAATCATACTTTCCAGAATTTTGAAATATATCTGGGCGTGACGGACGTGATACAATCGCGGCGCCAGCGTGTGTGACCACACCTTTGAGGCATGCAGTCGTTGGAGCCTTATGGACGTGAGTAAGCGATCTAGAAGGATTACCTCTGAAAGCAGGCTGTGTATTCGTGCAAACGAGCACGTACAATGACCACACAGGGTGGTACGACATGTTGACCTGACCCCGCAAACAACAGTCGACCAGTGCTAAGCAGTCTTTTTAGCTTCACGCACTCTGACTGAATCATGTGCATGTGTTTCAGCTGCATCAATCCTGATCCTTGTCTACTTCGTGCTGGATATATGTAGAATGCTTGCTCTTCATAATGTACATGAGTAATTCGAAAGAAACAACCGCACAGGAATAATTGAAAATACAACAGAGCTGGGTGTTTCCGCGTTGTGATATGAAGAGAACATCAACAACGAAGATATGGAAAATCCGATCTCTAGTAGGGATGGTACCCACCCGGCGCGTTATACCATATCTCCAGAATGGAATCTACTCGTCAGTCACAGAATTCTACACCCACTTCCACATAAAATGGACACGAAAGGGGTCAGATTTAGCACATGCCCCCGAGGTTTTGACGGATGATGTGGTGACAACAGCCTCAAAATCACGTGGGTAGACTTTTCTTCGGATGGCTTCCTGCAGGACATGGTGAAGGATTATGACATTTTCTCTCACCTCGTGCAATCAATATCCTGAAAATTAACGTAGATATTGAAAAGTGCACACCAAAACCCTGATATAGGCGGTTTATCTACGCGATAGGTTCAAAATTACCCTTACAGTCGATACACTGGGCTGCGCCTGGAGTCTGCTGACATGTTCACCTCAGTTGGATGTGTTACGTTTTTTTCTCAGTTGAACGCTGTAGTGCAAAGTGTCACGATTGTATTGGGGAGGATGGCTGAGCCCACTTCACACCACACTTGTTGCATGCTCCACTCGCCGTATACACCAACGATGTGCATAAGTGTGAGGGGGAGTTTTTGTAAGATTCTGTCTACGATGGATGCTTTGGGAATACAAACAGAAACTTATGAAGCTTTGAAAATTCTACATTTGAATTCTCGGTTCTCCAATCTGTTTGAACGCCCAAACAGCTTGAATTTCAGTCAAACATAGATAATCCGGGTCGTATTTGGGGTTTTGCAGGATAAGTATTTTGTTCATATTCACACCACTCTCGTTTGAACGGTCGTCCTCCTGTTCTGGCGTAATTATTCCGGTGAGTCCACACCGAAGGGTGAAAGGCACTGGACTCGAGTTTCGCTCTTATTAGAGCTCATCAGCAGTGCATATCCAGTGGCCGTGCCGGGATTTGAACCCCGGACATCTGACATGCGAGGCGAGCGTGTTACCACTACTCCACCAACGCACGTTGGACGCATCTGAATTTTTACCTCTGAACAGGAGCGATGTGATTGGTGTGCCCGACCCATCGAACGACGACCCAGTAACTGTCCTGGTTGTGACGATCGATTGACCCGCCAGTCAGGTAGCGACCCACGCTTGAAACCCAATGGGCGATATTTCGGTTGCATTTGGGGTTTTGCGGGATAGGTTGTGCTTCTCAAAATTGTCAAGCACCGCTTGAAATCATCTTTGCGTGGGAATTTCACGTCCAGAACACTTTGTCCTTATTCAGGTGGCCATCGGTTGAGGTAAACTTTGGCTGTGAGGCAATGTGTGTGTGTGGGGGGACATTGGCTCACATGTAAACACACCGTGTAAATGGATGGAATGAACTGTATCCTCAGTACCCCAAGTTTCCGTCAACTTTATGTCCTAATTGAGCCCAAATTGCACGAAAAAATTTGCGAAGTACACTCATTTGCAAACCAGTTTTTGGTTTTGCGGGAGACTCACCTGGAACCCAGCTGAATCTCTCGTTTATGATGTTTTCAAGCAACTGAATGTGCTGCATCAGGCCGCCTCATGTTTCAGTAGGTACGAGGTTCGACATATCGCGATACATGTATAGACGTAATACACTGCTCATAAGGTGGCTGAAAATTCTTCGACAACTCACGGCCGGTTTTGCCCTTCTTGGGGCTAATCAGGCAGACGCAGTCCCCGAGTTCCCTTCAACCCTATGATCTACTTGAACCCAAATCGAACAGATTTCGACAAATACACTAATTTGCAAATCAATGTGGTTTTGACGGGTTTTGACTCACCTGGAACCCCGCTGAATCTCTCTCGCTTATAATCGGTCAATGAGGGGCTAAAACTTCCGCTACGTTACCCGCAACTCTGTATTTGGAAATAGTTCTCTCGATCTTCAAGTTTGCTTTGGCCAATGCTCAGAGTAATATCATATTTATAACTAAATGAGGCCTGAAACTGAGGTGTTTACCGACTCGGGGCAACGCTAAAATCCTTTGGCGAAAGGTTTGCCAAGATTTGTCGGAAGTGCTTCAGAAGTTGTCGTACTCGGCTCAAATCTTACAAAAAACTGTTCAGCTGTAACACCTTTTCGGTGCCTAGGTGCTATGCCACCCGAAGGAAGCACGAGGGCTGGGATATTGCCAGGTTGCCCAAGCCTAGACAGGGGAAGTCGAGAGGCAGAGGTCGGGTTCGAACCACGGACCTTTCGGTCAGTAAATTCGTGCTCTAACCACTTGAGCCATCTTGCTCCCAAAATCTTACAAAAGCGGCACTGAGATGGACAAGCTTAACCGGTAACTCACTGATCTGTAAAGACATACATCGAATGTTTCCGTAACGCAGTAAGGCGAGGATAATGCCAGTTGCATGTTTAAGCAAATGAATTTCAGGAAGATTTGCTTGAATTGAAAGCAAAGAAAACTCGTAGTCGCGGTCGTCTAGCCTCTTCGATACACGAATCTTGCGTTACTTCGTTTCTACCTGGCTACCAAAGAAGAATCGAACTAATTCCGAATCATACGAGGAAGCCGGTTTCCCGCACGTCTGCCTTTTTAAAGCCTTTTGAACGTGCTAGTTCAATAGCCGCGTTCTACACACTAGATATCCATTAGATTTCGTCTCGACAAAAAGACCAAAATTAGTTGTCCACCGCTCCTGGATTATGCAGATGTCTTTTTGCAGCGTCAATCAAAACTCTTCGCCAGCAGACACAACAAGCAATGCTCCATCAAACTTTCATGTGAATGTTCAGCTAACCATTACTGCAGGATTAGACGGAAGTTTTACGAGGCATTGTCCTTCCCGCATCCACGGCCTACCGTTGTCGATTGTTTTTGCAGGTGTACTTATGCTGATGTTACGTGTGTTTATATTGAAGCTGAGACGCTCAAATGGAATTAGGGACCGGAATGAATGCGCGAACTGAGAACTTTTTCTTCTCGGCAGTATTCCGCAATGTTGGGGCACTCTGTTCTTCTCAATTCATGCGAGCTTAACCAAGACCCGCGGATTTTAAATGCTCCGGGGCTACCGTAACTGGTAACCAAAGTCGCAAAGTGCGAGTACCGTCTGTTCCCTTCATTGCTTTTCAGTAGCTTACATGTAGCGTGCTTTCCTCCTGAGTGAATTTCCCCTGATTTCCTCTCCTGTTTCATGACATTCGGATAAAGATTACAACCTCATCCTCATCGACAGCATGAGATCAGTGTTCAACACTGATGCTTCGCTGCCGTACAACCGTGATTTATTTGAAAGCCTTATTATGGAGAAGAGAATAAAGGTGGCGGAAAAGGGACTTGGTGCCAGCTTACTACAAACATCCCGAGGTGCCTATACCTCCAAACAATCACTCAGGCAATCTGGATGAAAACTGACAACAAGAGTATCACCGAAAGCACCCAAACATTTCGTGATTTCTTTCATACCCCTCTGCCAGGCCAAGGGTTAAACACCTCTCTGCTTCCGTCACTCTGAATTGGGCATGGAAAACAGTACTCGCTTCGGCAAACGATGGTTAGGCATACGTCACAACCAACGCAGTTTCTGGTGCCGGACACACTCTTCAATGGAACTACCCGTTGCACAACCCAAAACTCGCTTTCTAATTGCCTCGTTACGGATTCTCCGACACCAACTCACACGAGCTATGGTTCTGAGACAACGATTGTTGAACACCTGAAGACGTCTCAGTTCCGCTGCTCGAACAGGCCAAGTCTTACAGTCTCAGTATTAGATCAGTGTGACACTGAGTTTGTGCGGCTTTATCTGTCTGTAAGACACAATCAAAATGAGAACTTTTAACCACGAGGACTTCCCGAATTCTGAATGGTATGGCATGACATTAACTATGACACGGTTTGGAAGGTGCGGTCCCTCTAGTTTGTTGGAATACTCTCGAACTGCTTTGTATACCTGCGGGTGTGATGAGAATTCGCTTCGCACCGTGTATGAGACTATTTCTGACTTGATTGAATTCTCACTGCGTTGAAATGATCGAAGGTTTCAGTCTAATTGACAAATTTATCAAGACCACAGGGGATGGTCAATTGTCTATTGCTAACCGGAGAAAAATACTAACTAAAATGAGATGCGACTGATTCTGATGCAACCAATCAGGAGTTGGTTCCAACGGCTTTATCCCCCCTCCCAAATTCCATTGTGAGTGTACTTTAAACTCACTGGTGGTAGAAGGATAGTGAGATGGCATTGTGCAATGCAGCGCAAATGGATTTTCACCTTCTCAGCCTTTAACATTGGTGAGAAAGTCATCGTTGCTACACATAACTTCTGTCCCGCAGACAGAACCGCATAACCGGGTTCACTGGCCACCTTTCATTGTCCTCTACTCGCTGTGTCACTAACCCGTTGGAGTTGAGCGTGGAACAATACGAAGACTGTAGAATGTAACTGGTTCAATAAGTTTTTCTGGAGCAAGGTCAGTACCAATAGGTCCATTTCACCACTATAAAGACGAACATAAATCAACTGAAATAACGCAGTACATTCTAAAATGGCGGTAGTATGAGGTGATTCTTTCCTCTCGAGAGTTCAGGGAAGATTTCGTCCTGTAATTGAAGCCAATCTATGCAGAACTGAAAAGCGGAGGATTATCTCATCCTAATTGGAAAGCATTGGCAGCGCGCACCTCGTGAAACTCGACTAGGGAGTTTAGAACCCACTAGTAGTTTGAAAATGTGAGCACTCAAGCACCAGCTGTTGACCATAATTGTGATAAACTCGCACTTAGACTTAGACCGCCAAGAAACATCAGACGATAGTCAGAATCTCGGAAAATATGGAAATTTTGAGAGGAGAACCAAGAAGAACAGCGCAGCGCTTGGTAGCCGAGGTTGTGGAAATCGCTAGGTCATCCAGCCTAAATTGAGTACGTAGAACTTGCAAACATGTGGAGAGCGGTTTTAGATCAGCCGAGATGATACGAGGCGAAGTGCGGTTATCAATGAACTGTTCTGGGTCTAAACTACAAAACTCAAGCAGAGTATGATCCTCAATCGCAATTCCTCAATCACAGTCCAGCTATCCTATAATTCCGGACTCCATACATTCGACAAAGTTTGTGAGCATCAATCACGGGGATGAGCAAGCCACCAGAAATCGAACCATCTCGATGATAATTCACGCTAACACATCTGTTTTCGCCATCCAAACTGAACAAAAAGAATTTGTGATTAACGCTCAGCACTGATTAAGTCCGCTAGTTTAATCATGCTTCAACGATTGGTTCGCAGTCGGCCTGATGAAGCCTTTGTTTCGAGAGTGAAAAGTTACACACTATTGAAGCCGCCGGAATGTCCAAACAACACAATTTGTGGCGGCTGAGAACGCCGATCAGAAAGTATCTTTTCGAATTTATGGCCGGAGCAAGAGATGTACCCGCTATCATATTGACGATACCCAGTAGGCATCGGATCCTTGTCATCCAAAGACAAACCTACCGGGATGTGAACAGTATCGACTCTTCAAATACCAAGTCGGAGAATCGCATAAATCCGACCGATTGATTTCACTGCACAGCTCAAATGAACCGGTGTATGTAATTGGCTGGCATATTGATTAACTTCTGTTCGATCAAGAATGCATACTTTACTGAGTGACCTTGACGTATTCAACAGTCTAGACCAAGTACAGTTATACTGGGCGTTCGGACCAGGCAAACGTAGTCGTTCCATGCTTGATTTTCCAATTTTGGATGCAAATTCTACTCGATCTCACTTGATACACGATAGTCACCAACATCGAAGTAAAGTTCTGCGCTGGCTCAAATCACGCAACAAGTAAATTTACGTTTATTGATAATATTTCAAAAATAGACAGGTATGTTTTCATCAGGTGATCCACCAATCCTGAAGTTTAGGTAACACGATGAATCAAACATACGTGGCTATCCACAGGGCCGTGTATTGGAAATCTACACAGGGTCACAGACCAATTGCTTAATAGAATCTCTCTGATCCAGGTATTCTTAAGTTTCTCGGTTCAGTGCTCTTCTAGTCCCCCCTGAGAGATGACGTCGCTCCCGGTAGTTGGACCCAAATTCCTTCTAGGCCGGGGTCATATTCTTTAACAGTAGAATCCCATTTTTGTCATGATTTCTTGTACTATCTCATCAAGCAGGGGCCAACCTCAATCCAGGTGTAGTACTACTATCTTTTGCTTCAGTAGCTTGTACAGGGGACATCTATAGACAGTTACTCATGCAATAGATGGGTACAGCAGATGGATACCGTTTTACAGATATCCGGCTGATGGTCACCGTGAGAAAGACTGCGGTCATTAGGCCAGAAAGTGCAGTCTTGGATGCGTTGAAAGCCCCTCTGTTACATGAGTAAGAACCTGCTTCATTACACATTTCAGAATAGCACTCACATACTTATGAAACCAAAAAACCAAGTACGCTCTGCCGGAACTTTGCCATTCGTCGTTCAGGTTCTCAACGAACTACAGACTCGATTTCTACTTTACAATGCAAGCATACCCAGCAAAACGACACTAATTGGGTAGAGCGACATGTCTACGTGTTTTCAACATCCCCGTTTGTGAGCGCACACACAAAACCTACGACCCACAGGTCGTTTACCGATTTAGGCGAAGTTGATTTCATGTACATTAATGCAGTGATAATGATCTGAACATATTTTTTCACAGCCCGAAGCGGCATTTTGACACACGGAAAAACCGTGTTAATTGTCCAGGACAGCATACGCATTCACATGGCACCTAACCTTTGTTCTGTTTCTCCCTCTGAGAAGTAACCAGCTAGATAGAAAACACACGGAAAGTACTGTTCTTTCACGGCACGTTCGCCAAAATGAATTGTCGTTTGATGTGTCAGTTCTGGCACTCAACTTCCTATCCAGTTCATTTAAACAACATATATAGGAATACAAGGATTACAGTGTACAGTTATGGATGCAGGTAGACAGTTTCACACCGCTGGTGGTTAGGAGTAGTGAGTGAAGAATATGCGTAGTTTGAATTACAAAATTGAAGATTGGAGGTTTGGACTATACAGGTGTTGAACTTCGTTGAACTTAACGCAAGCCTGTTTTTAGGCTAGTGAGGTCATATCACCTGTCTATGTGGCAGTTAGCGAGAGACAGTGTGCTAGCTAATTTATTAGGAAGTAAACACAGGCGAACGGATGGACCGGTGAGCGAAGAGCTGCAAGGGCAAAGATGCTTCCCGGTTGCCCAGGTCGAACAAGTGTGTTTAGTTGAGCTATCACACCGTGACTCAAAAGTCTGACCCACAGGGCAGTGGGAGGATGTAGGGTTCTGTTAACGGACTCTGCCCCTAGCTTCTGGCTCAAGAGTCTGAACCGCGAGACAGTGGTTGTTAGGGTTTTCTTGGGAGACACCTCCCGGAGCCAATGACTCAATAGTCTGACCTAATTGGCTGCAGGGGGCAGGCCTGGCGCAAGGAGTAAGGTATTACTGTCTCACTCCCAGTGCAGATGCGCACAGCAGGTGCCTTTGAGCAGCACCAGACTCTTTGGTTTTAAAAGTATTTCGACCGCATTGGATAATGCGCCGGCGCTTATGGTCAACCGTTGGGCGATCGGAGTGCGCAGTTTTTGGGGCCGACTTTTTCGAACCCGTTCTTCCTCGGGGGAAGGCAACATCACTGTTTCCGTAAATATGGACGTGCTGGTTGTCTGTGGATAATGCCTTGCTGCCTTCACATATTCCCATCTCAGAGGGCAGTACGCGTTAACCTCCAGACCGCCTCGTAATACGAGAAATCGCAGTACAGGGATTCGCTGTTCTCTGTCGGGCTGCTCCCTGGTGGCCTTTGGAACTGCTCTAAGGCGGCAGTGGTCAGTGAACATTCGTCAGACCCCAATGACATCTTAAAATTTTCCCACAGAGGGTGGGAAATGACTACCTTCTACTTGTTCCGGACTAAAGTTTAGTCAGTGGAGGACGCCGTGTGCGGAAAATATGCCGAAATTAACGTTTACACTCGTGGCACACGACAAGAAGACCACCTGAAATAATTTTTAAGGCAAGGCTTCGAGGAAGCAGCTTATAACCTGGTCAGCGGCAGTGTGAAGAAACCCCAGGGCTGCAACCAGAAGGCATTGGCAGTCCGTGAGATCCACTGGTATCAGACCTCTACCGAGCGGCTCACCTGTAGACTGACCTTCCAAGTCCTGGTGAGAAAAGTTGTCCAGGAATTGCAGAAATACGACAACCGACTTGTAAACGTTCCACCAACACTCGGGGAGACATCACTAGTGCACGCACTGAATGGTGGCAGAACGTTTACAAGTCAACCACCAAGCACGGTTAACAGATCAACAGGTATCTGGTCAACAACCACTTAGCACAACCGGACCACAAATGCTTGGACACATTGAGAACTCATGGAGATTTCTGTTGTCACTGACTACACCCTGACAACATCACAAACGAGAGATTCAGCTGGGTTCCAGGTGAGTATCTCGCAAAAAACAAATTGATTTGCAAATGAGTGTATTTCTCGAAAAGAGTAAGACAGCTTTGTTGCGAACCGACGAGTTCCAAATTGCAAGGAGCATCGCGGTATTTAGAGTGCACATGTGATATTTATTCATGGCTGTCACGTCCATGTTGAGTGATCGACTGGCGTAGTTTCATTTCATGCCTGAGTATTGTCTGTCTTCATTGATTGGCTAATTGGACGTTCAATCGATGGTTGGCTTTTCTGGCCTTCAGACTCAGCAGAGGTCCTGAAGAGATTTTGATGAAATAAACAGTTACAAATACGTTTCGAACGTTCTGGTGGTCAATTTCGGGAGTCTGATCTTCCTGGAGCTATTGTCAGAATCTATCCGCTTGTTTCTGTAACAGGAGAGCTTTAACAAGGATGTACGTTTTCTTACAAACCAACCGAAGAAGGCAAAACTGTTACGATGTCGTGTGAGATGTCAAAAGCTCAAACAGTTTGGAAATTTAGAGAGAGGCGTCAAAGAATAGGGCGAACATGGGCCAATAAAATCTGAAAGAAACATCTTCTCAATGGTTATTTTCTGCCATACTGGTCTTTGCGGAGGCCTCCTTTTTGGCTTCAGATAAAGTTCTCCAAACGTTCACACATATTCGTGCATATTCTTTCTAATGAAGTAAGTATCATCGAGCTTGGGTGCAGTACCACGTGATCAGATGCCTGATCGATCGATTTCCGTTCGAAAAGCTTCACAGCTTTGGTAGCATATTACCTTGCCCATTGCTGTCCGGAACTGGAAGTGGAGTTGAACTGAATCCAGGAATGGAAGGATCGGAACCACACACCCCAAAGTCCTCAACACGAATGAGCGTACCTTATGGAGAATCGACAAACTCCGACAATCCAATGACTGAACCGATTTACAGTCGCCACCGGTCTTGTTCTCAGTGCGGACGAATAAAGCGCTCAGCATCCACACTGAATATGGAAAACCACTGTCAACAATGTGAAATTCTAAATGGTGAAACCGAGAATGCTCAGTCTTTCCCCTCCATGCGACCTTTGGACATGGACAGTCCATGGCTGAACAGCGATATTCGACCGAATCCTGTTCGAAACGCCACTCATCGTCAGAGTTCGACACTGCACCATGGATACTCGCTGAATACACCCCCAAAGTCTTCGGACAAAAGGAGTCAGATTTACCAGACACGCCTATCAGAGGAGAATAAACTAAACCGGTACTACTCACTTCGAACGCCCGTGCGTACACAACTGAGACAAATACGTACTCCTCGACACGCGCCTCCTCACCCGGATCCGCCGCTACCCAGGTATTTTTTTGGAAGGAGCTACGGGGCCTCTGATGGTACAGTCATTCCGTCATCACGATATTTTGGACGACATCCAAATGACACTGGCTTTCGCCCGTGGAACTTAGATTTTCTCACCCAATCAGGATATTATGGACGACGCATTGGAGGGTCATTTTACGAGGGGCTGGATCATCCTGATATGAACAGACGTGTTAGTAACGACGACGAATCACTGGCCTATTCGGACAGAAATGCAGAATCCAGAACTCGTAGTTTTCCTGCAGGTGGACCATACACAGAACATCATTGCAGTAGCAACAAATACGACATTACTGACTGGGCATGTGAAAAGCGAAGGGGAAACAGAACATGCCGCATGTGGAATAAATGTGACTCTAAAATGTTTGCAAATGATAGGGCATCCAGAAGGCATGAAGCATGCTGCCAGTCCAGACTATATGAAGAGTAAGTTACACCGTTCACAATCCAGGAGTAGCTTTTGGATTTCACTGATGGAAAAGGGAGGTCGAAGATATTCCTTACACGAATATCATCATCATTATCAGCTGTAAGAACCGCGTACTTGTCGTACAGTGGTTGTAGCTGCCACAGTTTCGTTCACCGATGATTTGGGGAGGTGGGGTAGGTAGCTGCGGATTGGAGGTGGGAGCTGATAAATTGGTGCGTAAATACACCACTGTCAATGGACTGTTAAGTGGGGGGGTTGTGAAGGGAGCTATGCATTGAAGGCAATAGCTTAGATGCACGACTGGGCCATGTCTGACACTGTCTCCAACCGTTGATGTGCTCCGTCTCGGGGTTCCATCCAGGGAGACGGCAACGACCAGTGCAGTTGAATTTGCTGCCAAGTCATTGTTTGATCTCTCCTGGCTCGTTTCCACAATCCGCGTGGTTGTGCGAAAAGAAACCTTCGGGGAATCGGTCGACTGCCACGAATAGGACTGAAGACATTATTTAGTGGGGTGAGAAGGACGTCTTGACATAATGTGCTCCATCGGCTCGAAATTTGAGCAGCTTGCAGCCATGGGCTTCATAAGCCTTGGCAGATCAAACCGATGGAAGCGGGACTAATTTGCAAATGGATGGTTTGAGAAAAAACAGCCAGCCAATCACATCTTTGCTTCCACACATGTACTGAAGGGGCATCGTTTAAACGGTCCGATTGGTATAGCTAGGTACCCGATTTGGCTACTGAAGTGCGTCGCATCCTGGTAGCATTTTGAACTAAAGCTTACAAACTGCTTATGTTCACCTAAATCCCACCTATCCGAAAGATAGCTTTGGGTTTTCAAGGTAGCCAAATAACCAAACGGGACACATCTGTGGGACCAGAACGATTTGGTTGGTCGTCGGATAACGAATAGGCTCGCAAAACGGGATGGCACGGGTTGTTAGAGTGGGATCTAATCACAATTGCATCCCGTCTTGTGGATTTTTAGTCCCCCGAAGCCACACGACATTGGCAGTGATCGGTTTCATAGGAATGATCACTTTACTCAAGTGGAACCCAATGGTTTACTTTCTAAAAGGATATAAGAAACGTCGTTTAGTTTTGGACCCATTCCGATGCACAGCTACGGTCAAGCTCAGAATAAGCACCAAGTAAGGCAAGGCCTTTACAAGAGTATGAGAAAAGCCGGGGTTTGGCTGATAACGTTTACTTTTGGGCTCACATTCAGACTGATGGAACTGGAGACTCGAAGGATTCACTTGGAATCCATCACCTACTGATGTTCTTCCGCACAATCTGTGGCGCGTAGGCCGCCTCAAGTTTATTTTGCGAAGCTATTCAACAAGGCTTCATTCGTTATAACGGTGAGGAATTTCAAATGAGATTTCGTCCAGTAAGTGGAGCCAACCTGTGCCGAAGTGCCGATAAGCACTCCACAGCTGGCTCATCCCTACTGAGTATCATCGCATTTTGGTCCGTCACAGTGACGTATTGGAGGGATCCTCACCACTAGAAAGTAAAATATCTGATTAGGATGATGTGACAGGTAAAAGCTAGGGTTCTCTTGGGTGTTTTTGCTGGATGAACTTCTCGTTTGAGAGCTCGAGGGCAGTTACAATCATTAGTTATGAGCGGCATGAACAAGCTAAGTTTGTAATTGAAGTACGATGTATCCTTTTTGCTTCATGTGAAGTTTGCTTAGAACATCACCACGAATTCTCTTCATCATCATCATCATTGCCATCAGCTGTAAGAAACCGTGCACTTGTCGAACAGCCACAGTTTCGTCCGCCGATGATTTGGGGAGGTGAGGTAGGTAGCTGCGCGCTACGGTGCGCTCTGTATTACTATACGGATCAGAAACCTGGCCGCTGCGCGCCGAAGACGTCAAACGACTTTCGGTGTTTGACCACCGATGTCTTCGGAGCATTGCCCGAATCTGGTGGGAACACCGGATCAGCAATGCTGAAGTACTCACCCTCGATAGATGAACTGATCACACTGCATAGGCTACGCTGGCTTGGCCACGTGATGCGCATGCCAGTCGACCGACTTCCTCGAAGGGTTCTTTTCACACAAATTCTCTTCACTCTCCACCTATACCATTATGGACGCATGCCCGCACCCACCAGCCAGTAGGATTTTGTTAACAGACTTTCGTCAGCTGCCCTAATCTTCTTTCTGTCTGGGTTTGAGAACACCAACACTATTCCAGCCACATTAACCAGTGAACTATGACCAACCGAATTACGGGCCGGTTTGTGGGTTTCTCAGATTTTACCGCTTTGTTTTTCCATTGTTCTGCGACGAAGTTGTCTGAGCATAGCTCAGGTTATTCAGTTGAATTCGAAGCTGTTTCGCAAACCCACCACACGGAACCTGGGTTACTGGCTCAGGCGAGACGTTCTTTTGGGAAAAAATGGTCAAAGTTGACCGCAATATTCCCATTAGTGCTGCAGTTTTGTGTTCTTACTATCCTTATTCATTGTACTCATTCGAATTGACGTTGTGTTTAGACTGAATGCCACTGGGTTGGCCAAGTACGCAATGAGCAAGACAGCAAGCATGTATATATCTAGCTCCCCATTCCTAGCATAAGGACACTTCGGAGTTCCCACAGAACACATCTTCTCTGAATTGTACTATGATCCAGCGCTGCGCTGCGCCGCCTGGAAACCATGTCAATTTTAGGAAGAAAGTCCCAGTTCGAAAAGAATTGAAATGGACAACACAGGATTCCTAGTAGTATCCTAGCCTCATATTGCAATGCTCAGCTGTGACACCATTTCGGTGTCTAGACGTTGTGTTAACCTGAGGAAAGCACGACGGCTGAGATTGTCCAAGCCTGGACACCATCAGCTAAGATGCTGGGGTCGGATTCGAACCGCGGGCTCTCCGATCAGCCATTTTTCGTCTTGACCACTGAGTTACCCTCAGCATCCTCCTGAGATACTTACCACCTTCTGTTTTAGCTGTGATATTCTGGAATCCGATGCTGAAGGCTCTGAGGACTTCGATATAAGACGCATGTGTTCGCATCGCATGTTTTCACCGAGTATTCCTGACGAGGAGGAATTCACTCACGAACAATGCTATCATTCCAGGTTCTGTGAATGTAATCGGGGACAAGGGAACCTTTCATATCCAAGATTCATGTGTGAGCAACAACGCCCTTACTTGCATGAACGGATCCCGAAACGTTTTGCTTCGATTACCAGATGAAATAATTTCACATCGTTTTCTCGTCTCTTCTATTCATTTTAACCTTTGTAACTTTGGTTATTGTAACCTCGTGCTCGTCAATAAAAAGCTTTCTTTCATTCTTTTGGTGTTTTTTGGACATAAACTATGCCGGTGAGTTTGTTGGACTCATCTGCGGTTACGTTGGAGTGACATAAAAGCAGTGGTAAACTGCCTAATGGTAGGCACGCCCGACTGGTTCGTCATGATCTTCTGATCGACCGCTCGACTGAAAGAACTAATCAACTATTTAGACTAACCCAGTCAATAAGAAGCTTCGTTTCATTCTTTTGGTGTTTTCTGGACATAAACTATGCCGTTGAGTTTGTTGCACTCCTCTGCGGTTACGTTGGAGTGACATAAGAGCAGCGGTGAACTGCCTAATGGTAGGCACGCCGGCTGCTCCGTCATGATCTTCTGATCGACCGCTCGACCGAAAGAACGAATCAACTATTTAGACTAACCACTCCGTGAGTACTGTTCCCCGGAAGGCGACTGTGGTTATAGTTCAGCTCTGTGCTTTCAAGGGAGCGAGATAACTGTATGAGTTCGTCCTGACCGACGACAGTGTGTTTCACCTATTATGTGACCTGCTAAACGAAGTGCACAACCTAAGCGCTGACGACGGTCCTACGAGGCTTGACTTGTCCAAACTCCTTAGACAGCATGAAGCCAAGTTACTAAAGACCGTCTGTACGTACCTATTTTTTCGCGTTCTATGATTTTCATCAATTATGAAATCGTCACATTTGCGACGTAACACCTGCATAAATGCACGTGTTGCTTATTCGGTCCATATTGGCTACTGGTAAGAGGTCAACTCACCTAGCCACGATAAAATGGACGGTGGAAATCACGTGATCGACTGTTTCAATTTCATCCATGCATGGTTGACATTTGATTAGTGAATTGGGTACTGGAATGATTTTCTTGGCTGACTGAGCAGTGGTCTGGGTTTCTGGATTTCGACAGAGTCCCAGGGCTATTAGATCATTTGGTTCCTTGGTTAACGTTCAGCTTGGTCTTTCAGTCTATTTGTCCTTTGTGTTTTGTGTTCTCTTGGTAATATCCATCAGCTTGTTCGATGGTTTTGAGCCTAATGGCTTTTTTTCTTAAAGGATTAACCAACTGAATTGATCCCCAGGTTTATTGATGGATGGCTGATAACCGGGTCATCATAATTTCGCGTTCCTCCCGCGCTCTTCGGTGAGTTACTATACGAGGGTCCTTCGCTTCCGTTTTAAATCACGTCCTTCTTGGTCTTTATCTGCACGGGCGAGAGAGAATTGACCGTGCCTCTTAACGACAGGTTGGCGTTCGTTCACTCTTGCGGGGAAATTCCACATAATGTCTGTCATTGAACTCCTTTATTATTCCAGTTTTTCTGTTTGCATTTGATAACGCTTTCGTCGGTCTCACCTTGATCACAGTCACAAACACGCTATTGGTCGGCTCGCGACAAAAGAATGACTCAGCAGCGAATAGGATCAGTAAGATGAGGACGCAACCTTGAAGTTAGTCGTTTAAAACAGTTCCCTACCCCAGCACTCCTCACGGGGAGAAATTTTCAATTGTAATGCTTCTTTCACTTGGCACATGTGCATTGATTCTGATCCGGTAACAAGTTGGGTGCGAATAAATTCACTCAAGACTTGAAGGTTTTATGGTGAGATGGGGGAGATATAGGTCATCATAATCGTCGTCAACAACAGTGCGGAAACTGACGTATACCTGCGCTTTTATTCAGATAAAATCGTATAACAATAATGATAAGAGGACAAAAAGAGAAAAAAGACTAGAGTTAGCGCCCCCGCACTAAGGTTGTCTGGAGAGAGCACGAACGCGGCCTCAGTAGCTTGACATGATTTCATATGGGGTGGCTTAATCCCTCACCGACTGAACTAATCGTGTTCGCCTATCAGCCTGTGGATACGAATCAGCTCATGTTTGAATACGCTTGCAACGGCATACAACCATGTCGAAATCACAGTGTTTCGCATGCGCAGGTTCCACGTCTGCCAGTTTTAATCTTACGCCTAGCGGGCATCTTGAAATCATCGAGACGAATACCGGTCAAAAGAACACGCTCACCCGGAAATCTGTAAACTACGCTGGGCATCATTATAAGACACAAACACTTGAAATTCATAAGTGAACGCAGCAGTGAGAACAACTCACTCAATTTGTTGAAAAAGCAAACCGAAAACATTGGGACATGAAAAACGGTGATAGGACTTGTTGATGGCATCGAACTTCCTAAAGGTATACTTCCAAGTTCGCTGAAATTGCGTGGCACAATTACACATATGCCAACGCATTACCAATGCCAATGCATTACCAACAACTTCGGGCGTTCCACGCTCAAAACAGCCCGTCGATGGGAGGCTTTCGCCTACCGAAAAGCCTCCACACGACAACAGCTATACTTCCTCCACGAATGCCTGCGGAAACACGTCCTTCCACGTAGCGTAACTTACCGACCGCCAATAAACCATCCACAAGCTTGGATAATAGCTAGACAGAATGGCCGACGAATGGTTAGACTCATGATTACAGACGCTCACAACCGAATTAGAAAGTACGGAAGAATAGTCAATGAACACAGGGAGGCCTGCCTCAGGACAATAGGACCAGAACTCATGGAGCAACTCAGCATGGCGATAGAACGAAGAGTTGCATCCACTGCCAAAAACAAGAAGGCTCATCTAGAGAGCAAATTCTCAAGGCTGATTAAGAATCAGGAGCGCGAAAGTAATCACAATAAAGCTTGGATAAGGAATCTATCCAAAAGGCAACTGTCGGAAACCGAAGAAAACGTTCTAATCAAAGGGCTTAATTTCAACTTCAAAGACGCGACAAACCTGGAGTATTTAGCCAGCCTAGAAGCAGCGATGCAATCTATTGGACTCGACGAAAACGCTCAGCAGCAACTCCGTCAAACTGTCGTTCCAGCCATCACACGCAACAAACCACTGAACGTGTTTTCCGACAAAGAAAGAGAAGCAATGAACAAGTTGAGGAAGGTGCAAGCCAATTGCCAAGCTCGGCGAACAGATCAACAGCAACCCGATCAACAACCAATATGCCAGTAAGTAAGAGAGCTCAAGATCACTCAGTGGTTAAGGCGCAAATCTACTGACTGGAAGGTCCGCATTTCGAATCCAAGTCTGGAATCTCGACTGCTCCTGTCTAGACTTGGACAACCTGGCAGTACCCCAACCGTCGGGCTTCTTTCGGGTGGCATGACAGCTAAGAACTGAGCGGGAGTCACAGCTACACGTTTAGTAACGAGCGAAAAAAAACTGTTCACCACAAAATGAAGGACACAATCAATTCTTCTGCAGATACCGCAACTCATGAGATGCAGAAATACAGCATTTCTTGTGCAGCTCTTGCTTTCAAGGAGTTTCCAACAAACCACACTTAGGTGATACAGTTGTCCTCACCTCATGTGAGACCATTTGTTGAAAATGTATTTTCGGTTGGTTGCTTAAAGATGACGTCAGCGGTTGACCATTTCAATGAGGAAACTACTCTGGATCCGTCCATCCAGGTGATTTTTTGGAGTATATTTTGATAAGATTGTGCTACCGGGGGATCACCGATTAATCAAGTCTAGCAAAAATTGAAAAACGTGGAACAGCGAGTCGAGCACAACATCATCTGGGACCCTCAAGGAGCAACTTGCAGGTAACTACATTACACATGAGTAGGAAGTCGTGGTTACGGTTAAAAAATCGTTCAGCTGTAGCATTCATTCGGTGCCTAACCGCCATGTCACCAGAAGGAAGCACGAGGACTGGGATACCGCCAGTGGTTGCCCAAGCCTAGACAGGGAAAGTCGATAGGTCGGGTTAGAGCCACGGACCTCCTGGTCAGTATATTCGCACTCTAATCACTGAGCCATCTCACCCAAGGTCGAAATAACTCACGACATTCTACAAGCCTTATCCCGGATTGTCAAGCAAGTAATGCAAACGCGTAGACTCAGTAGCCTGAACATTTGAATGGGTCAAAGCAAGCGGGCGGAAACCAGCTAGCACATACACACATTGTTTGGATGTACAGCATTTTGACCACGAAATACCATTTACTTCTACCAAAAGTGACGAGCTATGCTAATCGAGTAGGCCCATCTTTGCTCACTCAGGCAATTGTGTTCAGTAGCCCTGGTTCTTCTGAAGATGACATGTCAGAAAAACTTGCTTGTACACACGACGTACAAGCGCCACTCCATTTAATTCAAACAAAGCCTGTGCGAGCGCAGCGAGACCTTGGGCCACGGGATGGTTTTCTGCAGGACAATTCGCCAAAAACACAAGTACGCTGTCGCCAAGATGAAGGTTGAGGCCGGTGTGAAACCGATTAGAGTTCGGCATTTCTCCGCTGCCGGTTGAACTACTGCTTTGTCCTCAGGCGTGAAAGGCACCATGGTATTGCCGTATCGATGGCCGCGAATGATTTGTGTCGATTGCAGCTCTGTGACATTTTCGTCCTGAGTACAGTACGTTGTTATGGCACGGATGGGTGTGGAAGGGCAAGCGGCATAGAGTTGAGTCAATGTTGGTGGACGGGCTTCTCGGACCTGTGTGAAGCCTTCAACCGGTAAGGATAAGGAGTCGCCAATTTGGAAGTCGACCTTCCAACCACGTTGCGTGACGGCGCGTGTTTCGAAATAGGCGAGTGCGGGAATGGCCTCATCGAATGTGTAGGATTCGCCGTTTAATTGAGACCATAAATCACCAATAGCCTTTTGAGCTGAGTGAACCTTGAATTGTGGATTTCCGTTACTCCGGCTGCTGGAAGGTCCATGATCGGAATTGGGGCTAAGTACAACAGGCTCGCTCTCTGGTGGTGCGGAACCTTCGGCAAGGCTGAAACCAATCAGACTTAGTTTCACATCAGCAATACGGAGGTTGTGCGCAACTTCGGTTAGCTGCGAAATATCCGCTGGGCCTAAGAGATTGCTTATAGGTAGGATGCGTTTCTCGGGTAATCGTTTGCGGTCTTTGCATTGTGTCACGAGATGATTGACACCAACAATCAGAGCGTCCACGACTAAAGGGAAATTAAGTGGAATTCAAAACCTACCGTCAGCATCGTTGGTAGACAACAGTGACTCTGAATTGAAGAATTCCAACAAATCCCAATCCAGCGGGGCTAAGGCACGAACCAATGGAATGTGGAAAAATAATTTCCATCTTCATCAGCCAAATCATTATCCGTAGCTTCCGTGCCACAAAGGACGATAGCAAATTCCTCTTTTTTTCCTTGGAAAAAATTGCGTTGGATTAAGAGTTTCAAATAGTCCACAGCTTGGTCAACATCTGTGGCCAATGTGAACACCTACATCCAGAATGATACAAACCGCTGCCGTCATGTCTGCGGCTTGTGTCAGAAGGCAGCGAATCCGTATGTAGGTGATAATTCAAAACCACACTAGTTATTTTTCACTTTTCAAAACCCCATCTCTCTTTGTTTGTTATGAGTCAGCACACTTAGCGCGGCTGTAAAAACTAGCATGCACTAATATACACGGCAGAGAACCGTATCGGTGTGTGTCAAGAAATTTCCGAACAAACTAGACTTCAAACTACTAGCCGGCTCGAGAATCGTTGATGTTTCGTGAGATGCTGATGGATTCTCACTAAGGAAAAAAAGCTGTACAGTGCTTCTCCGCTTTTCAGCGCAGATTCGCATCGCTTGCAGGACGAAATCTCCATCAAAACCTCTGAATCTCTGGACTGTGACTGATGTAGCAATGTCCGTGAACCTACTTGGACAGTTCTGTGGAAATGACTTGAGAGGCACCCACTCAGCGATGGGAGTTCCACAACTAACGGGTACGATACATTCAATACAAACATGGAAGTTTCCTTGACTTTCAAACACATGGTATCCTGCCTTACAACGACCTCTTGCAGGGTTGTCTAGATGCCTAGGAATACTGTTATTTGCGAAATACATTGATTTGCACACCAATTTGGTTTTCACGGGAGACTCACCCAGAACCCAGATGAATCTTTCGTTTATGATGCATTTTCTAAAGTGAATGTGCTGCACCAGGCCGCTTCTTGTTTCACTTGGTACGATACACCATTAATGCAGTACCTGGTATGGATGCAACACATTGGTCGTAAGGTTGCTGAAAACGGTTTCACATCCCACCACCGGTTTCACCCTTCAGCTGGGATTCAGGTGAGTCTCCCGTGAAAATCAAATGCTTATGGAATTAATGGTATTTCGCCGACTTTGTGCATTTCGGGTTCAAGTAGAACGCGGAGACTGCGCCTATCTGATGAGCCTCAAGAACAGCGAAACCAGTCGTGAGCTGTCGGAGAGTTTTCAGCATCCTTGGGAGTAGTATGCTACGTCTATTTATTCGGAACGTTGTAAACGGGCAAAGACCGCTCAGTCAGACTTCTTGCAGGACCACAGTAATGAAGTGTGTGTGTGTGTGTGACATCTGTGAATTCGCGGCCATTCTTTCAGCTGTAGCATATTTCAGAGCCTAACTCGCATGCCAACAGAAGGAAGCACGAGGGCTGGGATAGTGCCAGGTTGCCCAAGCCTAGACAGGGGAAGTTGGGTGGTAGAGGTCGAGTTCGAACCAGGGACCTTCCGGTAGGTAAATTCGCGCTCTACCCACTGAGCCACCTCGCCTCCCAGTCCAATTCAAACAAACACTACTAGGTCAATGTTGCCCAGTTGGAAAACACTCTATTCTACGATAAAAGCAGTGCTACCCGCGTGGATGACTTGAAAAGCTACTCCAGGATACGTGTATTGGTAGGCGGACAAGTAGACCTCGGAAAAAAATCATCATTTATTGGACTAGATCGCCACATTGCAAGTAAGCAGACTAGTTCGCAAATTAAATCGCAATGATTCATCGAATGATCGCAGCTTGACGAAAGATCAACAGTTGGAGACGGTCCATTGCAAGAAGTCGTGCTGACTGACGATCCACATACCTACAAGGGAAACAAGAGTTTGAGAAGCATCCGAATGAATGCCAAAAAAAGTGAGGAAGGCAAACGATACTATGTAAATAGGTCTGTTAAGGCATAACCCACTAGGTTGAATATATCAAAGGCTACGTTGGAAGGCAACAAATAGGGAAAAATCCACATAAAAGCGAATACTATTATTCCTCCACAAGCGGTTACTGACCGGAAGAACCGCGGTTCGAACTCGACCTCTGCATCTCGACTTCCTCTGTCTAGGCTTGGGCAACCTGGCGGTGTCCCAGCCCTCGTGCTTCCTTCGGGTGGAAGGCACTGGAAGGGTGTTACAGGTGAACGATTTATTCATTTGTTTCATCCCTTGTATGACACGGTAAAGGTGGTTGGAGGTCTCTGTTGAGACGGATCAACCGGTTCGCGGCAGCTTGGGGTTTAACGAGATAAGTGATTTCATTCTGAGGGAGAAGTTGTCATCCGCATCTGGGCTTCCCTCGCGTTTAAGATTGTTTGTGATGGCTGAGTAATCCTGTGATTCCGGATTCGTATTCCGTAGAGAACGTGCTTCTAGTTCGTTTTTCGCAACGGCACAAACTATGTGTGACCAAGAGGCTTCATGTGGTAGTAATTTACCACAGCGAGCGCACAACACGACAGTGCAGCTGTCAGACAGTGATGACTACTGAAAAAGGTTGGCTATATCTACATGAGTCACTTGATGACGTACACTGTTTATATATTGCGCCCGGTTCGGTTCACCCTTCGATGAACATCGTACCAGTGGCAGGAACCTTCAACCGGCGGGCATTATAAACTTTGGGGGGACTGTGAGGCTCAACGGGTATTTTCTGCTGACTAGAAGACTGAAGCAGAACTGTCCAGACTGTTGCACCTGTTCCACAAAAGAAGGGAGTGACTTTGGAGTCCTGGGCCATAATACTATCCACAGGACCACGCGTAAGTTACACAATCTTCCACACTTGACCGTTCAAGTGCGACTGCCTTACACCGTTTTTGCCCATACTTCATGACGGCGGTAAGATGAATATTCCTTGGGAAGACGGGGACGCTAGGAACCTATGCGATAAGGTGTTGGTTGAAAAAAGGAGATATTGTAGAGGGTTAAAGACTCCAGATAGAGGTCTACAACTCACTGTCGTCATCTTGAACAACCACATGAGGCTCGATAATCAGGCGTCGTCCGAGTTCTTCTACCTCCACCGTCGTTTCGTACTATAAGGTTGAGGAGAAACATAAAAGAATTTGGGTATAAGTTGAACGTTTCTGCCGACAGCGAATGTGTGAATAAGATGGCCTAATCAACATGTGTTAGGTGTTGATATCATGGTAAAAAATAGCTGCTCAAACCCTTACCCCCCACGCCATGAAGCAATGCGGAATAGTGCGTCGAGGCTGAACTTTACACGACAAACAATCAACCAGCCATTGTTTTTTTCTTCGGCAACCAGTGCTGCGTGGCTGGTGGCCATTAGGACCAACAGACCTTTTTTACACAGGCTTATCTGAGCAAGTTGTCCCCCAGCCTTTCATAGTTGCAAGACTGAAATGCTAGGCTTCAAAAAGGTGGCGGTATTTCAGTCAGGCAATCTCTACTCGGCAAGGAGAATGCTTGTTTCGGAAAACAACACGTGGTAAATTGTGTTTCGGACTGTGGAAATTGTTTTCAAACCACCTTAGCACAAACGACCCTCTCGGTGACTGGTTCAAACCAAAGGTGGGACCAGCTTGACACGAACTTTCGACCCATGGGAACATTTATACCTGCCAAAATGTCAGCATTTCGCCTATGCTGAGGTAGTGGTGTCTATACGCCTGTCTCGCATATCGGAGCTTCGGAACTCGAATCCCGGAATAATGAGGGATATGTGGTGTTGACGAGCTCTAACGACGATGAAACCCTATTGCAGTGCTTTCTTCATTCGGTATGCACTAATTGGAATAAACAGGCCAGATTACGAGGAGGAGGAGCATTCCAAAGGCGAAGAAGGACATCCACCCAACTGTGGTCACCGATGGTGTCCCTTCTTATGGTGACGAAATGTTTGCAAGTCAACTGCCAAGCTCAGCGAACGGAAAAACAACCAACAAGATACCGCTATTGGTGGATTGCCTGTCAGTTTCACAGTCTTGTCGTAAAGTAGAAAAGTTGAGCAGTGTTCACGTTGTGGGTAAAAAAGTGTTCCCAATGGGCACAGTTCCTTCACCTTATGACCACAGTGTTGATGAAAGTAAACATCAAATTTTGAATAGAACGGAAATACGGGCACCGTGTGCAAGAGTCGGCGCGGCAACTGCTCGATAGAGTTTCACTCACCACACGAATCTCGCAAAGAAAAACTATCAGAGAATCAGAAAATTTGGCTGTATCTAAGGCGTAGGCCCTTTATCCGGGTGCTCGTACACAAAGTCATAGCTGAGAGGGAAAGCTGCGGGGGGACTATCTGCAGCGGTGGAATTACTGTACGGATATCACAAGTGCACGATACGATTCACTCACCTTGCGAACGCTCTTGTCCGTGGCTTTAAGCACCGGATCGTCGACTGAAGCGGATCCTGTGAGAAGCGACTGCAGTGCTGCCGCGTAGAACACACCCAAAATTTTGCTAAAATACGAAACGAGAGTAAGTCGAGTTCGGCTCAGATATAAAAAGACAATGAAGAAATACAGTAAGCTTACTTGCGCGTTCATTTAACTAACCTAAATAGTCCTGGTGCGCGGTATGCAAAAAGCATACACGTGCAACAGTAAAAACTGTGTGGGAAAGAACTCTAACGTGATTCTTGCAGACGGTGCGGTTGACCAGCTTCCCTATCTCAAAATGCATGTGAGCCTCGGCGGAGTAGTTCGAGAAGAGACTGTTCTTTCGACTGAGAGGGTCAGTTTACAACGCTTTACGGTATCGATATGATTGTTAACAGTTCAGCTGTACCGACAAGGTTGGTTTCACCATGTGACGATCGGTGTGGTATTCAGCTACTTACGCTTGTGTATTTTCTGTTCGTATGCGGTCTCAGATATGGTCAGGGCGCTCAAACGCAGAAGGGAAGACGATTAGAGTCATCAACCGAAGATTTTGTTTCAAAATCCAGACCACGAGGAAGTCGTATTCGGCGTAAAACTACCAGATTAGTCTGACATTTCAGAAAATTAGGTGCCATACTACTAGCCCACATGATAGGAGCAACTATAGTGTGCTGCAATGGCATTTTCCACTATCCATCAATGGGTTACTGAGGCTCGCAAATCATCGTGCCACGATAATGTGCAATCTGCTCGCCCAAAACATAACGGTGATTCAGTGCACCACGGTTCGTTTCGGATGGATTTAACGAGGAGACGGCCAGTTTGGCCTGGTAGGCCTACGTTAGATGGGAGAGGGAAGCAGTAAGTGAGTAGACACCACGTGATCGCGGATCACCCTTCCAAGTTTTGAAATCAGACGACAGGTGCTGGTTCATCGCTTCACTCAGTCAGTTCAGTTTATCAACTATAAACCATGCAACAAAGGTACATTGGCTCCAGCCGCTACAGCATCGAAAAATGGGACAATAGGGGAGATATATCTAACCAATAGAGGCGATAGCATGATCAGTTAGTCGGTGTTATATACTGCTGTGGAGGGACAGTAAACTGGACAGCTACGTATTGAACACGCAGGAGTGCCAGTGACCGCATGTTTGGGTCATTGTCATTAGCCATTGGTGAGCTGATTCCCCGGGATTCCCAGAGAAGCAGACGGCAGTTGTCGACCCGACTGTGCTTACGGATTGGCGTTTTCATACTTCGTTGCCAGGTCATAGACTGTCCACCCCTCGGTCGCTTCTACTCAGCACAGAGATGAGTCAATAGAGCTATGCAAGGCAGGCAGTCCTCCGACATGCGGATTACATGTACTAACCAGCGTGAGTAACTCATCTATCGTGAGAGAGTTCTTTATTCCTGAAACCGTCTGAAGTATCACCAAGCCAGGCAGCTTTCATATATAACTTGAGAGCAGAGACCACGTTTCTGAACCAAAAAGCGTAGTAGATCGTACCGCCACCGCAAGTATCGGCAAAAGCTGTCCTGGCCTTCCCGATCGCACAAGTAATCTCGTATCCAGTCAGTCCACAGGGACTTATACAAGTGGCAATGTTGTGGAATACAGATAGCTCGGGTGCGCTGATTGATTGTTGGTCCTGACGATGTCACCTCGATTGGTGATGAAACGTTTGCAATCCAACCGCCAAGCTCGGCGAACAGACCAACAGTCAACCTATACAAGTATCCAGGCAAACAAGTTTATCTACCACGCCGATTATCTAGTTTACGAGCATGAGGATTGGGTTTGATCCTACGCAGTCTTGTACCAGTAGGTTGTATATCAAACCGTGCGGTTCGTTCGGGTCAGCAGGTCAACAGTAGTGAAATGTATCAGTGGCTTTCGGGAAAGTAGACCAGGCGATATGGTGGTTTTAGTTGATTACTTTAAGGAGGTAGTGCGAAACACTTTCCGTCGAGATAGATGAGCGGCGGGAATGGTATGGAGCAGATGAGGTCTTGTCCATCAGATATAGCAACGGTTGTCGCTAGATGAACAGCTATGACAGTTGCACAGCATGGCTTTTATGCACTATAGCTTTAGTTATCAAAATATAGCCACGCCTTTCAAACATACGTATTGGTAAGTAAATTAGCGCCGTTATCTCCGCACAGAGGCCGTGGTAAAAAGGGTTTCAAAAAGGTTTTTCAGCCGAAACACCCTTTCGTGCCTAGGTACCATGCTACCCGATGCAGGCAAGAGGACTGAGAAACTGCCAGCTTGTTCAAACATTGACTGGAGCAGTCGAGATGTCAGGGTCAACCGGGTCAACTCGGAACCAACACCTTCCGGGCGGTAAGTTCGTGCCTTAAGCAATGAGCTATCTCGAGCTCAGTACATTAACCCGTTCGGTTTCCATGTCCCAGGCGACAGGAACTGAAGCAGCAAGACTGAATCCCGCTGAAGGTGGTAGTGTCAGGTTTTCGGACGCTTCAGCATCGTCAGACAAAGAAAGAACCGATGAGTTCATGGGAAAGGAGACTATTCTCCGACTACTCACCAGTAGTTACATGATTGTATTAGTTAGCCAACTGCTGGTAATACCAAGAACCAGACTTGAAATCTGATTCCCGAGGTGCACAAACTGGAAGCAATCAATCAAAAAAGTTACTCAAAAGGCCGTCTATCTGACGAGTTTTTCTGTAAACGGAAGCGATCGTGTGGCTAAACCTTTCAGGCTCCGAACACATCTTTACCCAGCAGGTTCCGCCAACTATTCACAGCAGTCGGGATATGAACTTAACAGGTATTTTGCCAAATCTGATCGCAAGCAGTCGTAGCACTGTGGACTTTTCGAGAACTACTACTGAAACTGGAAGGTGAGGTGTATGCAAAAGAGATCATATAAGCCAACAGGTACTCGGGTTTTCCGTGAATGCAAGCCTTGGCCTTTGGAGGTCTCGGTGAGAAGTGGTGCAGAGCTACCGCCTTCAACATGCAGCTTTACCGATCCCCAATAGCAACGCTCAGCACCCTTTAGATGCCTAAATGCCATGCCACCCGAAAGAGGCACGAGGGCTGGGATACTGCCAGGTTGCCCGAGCCTAGACAGGGGAAGTCGAGAGGTGGAGGTCGGGTTCGAACCACGGACCTTCCGGTCAGTAAATTCGCGCTCTAAATACTTGGACCGTCTCGTCCAATAGAGGTGATTTAACAGGAGTAAGCTCATCGTCCTTTCAAGCGTGGTTCTTATCCTATCATTTGGTGAACTAAATCTGGAACGCAGTTTTCTGCGAACAAATCAACCATCAGGTGCTACAACTTTCAGTGAGTTTCTTTCACAGGTTTGTGCATAAATATTGAAGATAACACTCGGCAAACACCGAAGAGCACAGCTCAAAGTGTTCGGTAGCAGGAAAAGTGTGCAAATGAACTCAAATCACTAACCCGCTGTCTTTGAACTCCGTCACAACAGCACGTTGCTGGTTTGCTTCCTTCATCTGTTCAACGGCTTGTCTGATGGTACAGTCAGATGGGATAGTTGCCGCTTTGGCGATCGTCTTCAATAAATCTCTTGTTGACCGCTGTGTCCAGCTGAACAAAAGAAACGATATACACGTGAAATACAACACACCAACGAGGAAAACGAACAGAGGAGAACCATGAAAACGTATCTCTCACGTTGTCCCAATGCCGACAGGTTAGGCAGAGGGGATACAAACCAAGGACCAAGTGGTCAATTGGTAAATTGTCCGGTCAACTCCCACATAGAACTCCATCAAGATCCTAATGGGTAAAGTTTGATGAATTTGATAAACAGAGGAACCCTCTTTTTCGGAAAAATTTGGTAACAATCGGTAGATTTATTGCTGAGCAACGTTTTGCTCTTGACACAAAAGCTTCGTCAGGCCAAGTGACTAAGTTACAAAGTCGGTCGAGATTCAAGGCGTTGCCCAGCAATAAATCTGCCGATTGTTACCAAACTTTTCAGAAGACGGTGACTACTCAATCAGCTCCAAGCGTTTTTCACCAAAGGAATCCTCTCTTTTTCCCCAAATCACTTATTTGAGGAAACATTCATGAAACACACAGTCACAACGTGTTAGTTAATCAGCTCTATCCTTGTTCCCTCCTTGTTTGGCAGCGAAGCATCGGTGTTGAACACTGATGTCATGCTGTCGATGATGACGATGATTGTTTCTCTTTAAAAAAAATGCACTTTTGTCCTCGCTAGTCATTCCAGATGCGACCAACTGGTGGTCCGTAAACCCGGTCTGTAGGTGCCAACACAGAGCGAAGAAAACGAACATTATGATATGACAATATATATATGAAAATAGTGACGGATGGATTAAACACTTATCAACCAAGTGGTTAGCACATTCGTCACGCAGCATTTGACCAATCTGTTTGCAACCTAGAGTGAGTGCCTCTCATCCCCTATTGGCGCCTGACGCGCCCAACACGTGACTACAGAGAACTGCCTTTCGGCCTACATTCACCAAATATCAAGACAGTATGAAAATACAAGATCAGGATTATAATACAAAACGCGCTATATACCCCCTAGACCAACAGTCACTCACTTAAACTATTATAGCGCGCCAATAACAGGACCTTCCACAACTTTTCTGTTTTGCTTTTTAAGCCAGCAGAACGTTTTAAACGGATGGTGGTTTATCGGGGAAGAAAACCGAAACAAACAAGGCAGCTGGCAGGATTGCGACCCCTAATCTAATGTCGACTGCGAACAAGTAATAACCATGTACACCTTAAATGAAACTCCTAGCGACCGGTGAGAGAAGGAACGACAATTTTAACAGAATGCTTCTCAGAGCAGACTTCATTACTCTATGCCCCACTGAGTAGGGCATTTGAGGGGGGAAGGGGCACGATGGTGTGAGGAACTGCGTCGTTCAACTGGCCATCCATGAGTAGATAAGGAACTCGGAATCGTAACTACAACGTGTTTAAAGCTGGTGAGTAATCTCACGAGGTACGGCGCTTTGTTCAGAAGCATTTGATTTGATTTTAATGAAGGTCTGAATAGTAACAAGTCCACACAAAAGGGGGACTGGACTCGAGTTTCGCTCTTCAACAGTGCATATCCAATGGCCATACCGGGGTTCGAACTCCACACATCTGACATGCGAGGCTGTTGGCACTACTCAACCAGCGCACGCTGGACGCATCGGAATTTTTACGTCTGAACCGGTGAGTGATGTGAGCGGGAAGCCCGACGCACAGAACGGCGACCCAGTAACATAGCTTGGTTGTGTCAATCGACTGACCCGCCTGTCAGGACTTCCCAGTCGGGTAGCGCCACAGACGCTTGAAACCCGCTGGACAATTTTTGATTTTGCTGATGGTGGTTGCAGGACAGGAGAACGACTGTTTAAACGAGAATGATGTGAATGTGAACACTAGATATCCCGCAACTACACACAACATAAGTATTTATAGTTCATAAAAAGATACGTGGTCAAAGAGCTTTCTCCTCGAAGAACTGTGCTGTTTATCCGATTCAGAAGAACACGAAAAACCCTAACAAGAAAGGGTGTCGAGGGGATGGCGAACGAACAGCCGGCTTGAGGAAAATAACAATTTTAAACTGTTCGGAAAGTTGGACACTAGAAAAGTCAAATACGACTGAACTGAGTACTGATCACGAAATACATACAAATTCGAAACGGTCTCGTCAAGGCTGGGGCACAGAACCCTGATATTGAAGTAAATCTTCGTTTATTCAAGCAGGAGTTGAATGAGCTTTCAGTCAGTCAGGCGTTTTGCAGAGATCTTAGATGAGATTAAAAAATCCCTCTTCTGGAAGGATGAAGCTTAAACAATGCCGGCATGTTGAAATCGTGCAAAGAATCCCTGTCACAGAAGGGTCTGCTATGTGTGGGTGGTCGACTGGGCAATAGTACTCTGCCAGAATTCACAGTACGGACCTACCAAGTAGCCACACCATTCCCAGCTTTCCGCCATCCTCTTCCACTCGACAGTGATTCTGAAAGGAAAAGTGTGCAATCAATTAGGTCTCGTGTGTATCTTCGGGAACAGCACGGAAACATAATTTGATAACGCTTGATACGCTAACATACCAAGTACTACACAAATTTCATTGTCGACAATGAAATTTGTGTAGTACTTGGTATGTTAGCGTATCAAGCGTTATCAAATTATGTTTCCGTGCTGTTCCCGAAGATACACACGAGACCTAATTGATTGCACACTTTTCCTTTCAGAATCACTGTCGAGTGGAAGAGGATGGCGGAAAGCTGGGAATGGTGTGGCTACTTGGTAGGTCCGTACTGCTGTATGGAAAAGTAAGAATGTGGAGGATCACGTACAGTTGTGAGCATGGAAGCCGTTAGATTAGGTAATAGTTCAGTTCAGGCATAGTTCAGTCATCGTGACCTGCTAAACGTCAGCAGAGTTCGACGTCGGCCGATAGCCTCGAAGGAAATAAAGAGATCCACAGGTCTGCCTATGTTAAAAGCGCACCTGATGGGATATGAGCAGCGACCAAAATAGCATAAACCTCAGCTAAAACCCGATGGCCTGACAAATTCCAGGCGAAAATTCTCCACAAATGTCGCTGGAAAGTAGATATATGTGCCTTAGCTCGATTTTTAATTATACGATTGTTGCAAAGAACCACAAGACGGCCAAATATCTGGGTGAAGTCTGCTTCATGGTTCAAGACTCATGAAGGCCCTTGGTTATGTGGGCGAGGCAGTGAGGTCTAACTTGCGAATAGCATTGAAGCACTAACCAACAAGCTTTCAACTCATGGGATGGACAGATTATCTCTGTAGCCTCCTCGTTTCTTACCCATGGCCAACAGACAAGAGACATAGAGACCAGTAGTTCTCAGCACCGGCAGTAATCAGCTATTTGGAAATGTGTGGCGAGATTCACCTGCGGGGATCCAGAATAAGAGGATTATAGTGCGAAGTTCGTCAGCTAAACATCTGAGGATCAATAGAAAATTCCAATCTTAAAAGAATGCTTTATGGTTCTCCACATGCTAGCTTGGATTCTTCGCGGTACCTGCAGACGAGAGTTTTTGTTGTTCAAAAGTTTAGGACCAATGGCTAGATGCGTGTGGATGGGACGGTTCGAATTGCCCATTTGACATTTCCTAAAAAGCACCCTTATCGCAGCGTTGTTTTCTAATCTGTAAGCAAAATAAACCAGTGTACTTACTTTCCCTTCCTTCGCTTGTTTGAGCCTGCTGTTTACTGCCTCGACTTCATAGATTCGATGTACATTGGTAACCCCTCATGAACTTCTAACCCTTGACCTGTCGAACCAGTTTGGTCGATTATTTTTACGCGCGCTTTTTGACCGTTTTGCGTTACCACGTGTTGTGCACAGGCGTATGTCGCTAACTAAGATCGATTTGCCGTCTTCTCCGGGCTTTCTTTGGACTTGCACTACTTCGTGCAACAATTTAGACGGAAACCCCCATAATTTGAGGTTTGTAACCCTTTTGTTACGCATTTTATACATGTAGTACCGCTTTTCATTGATAAATCTCAAGAATCCACCATTTCTGGCTTGTGATTTTGCGCGTCACTCAGTTGGGCTTTCCTGAATACGTCGAAGTATTCTACAGTGGGTTAAAAACGTAATTCATGTCTGGGAAATGCAAACTGAATCTCTCCAGTTATCCGGCAGTTGGGACACAAAGAAGAGCATACACATTGCTGTGAAACTCACTGGGTACGGAACTCTTTTGCATCGGGAAAATCAATAAAGTTCCGGTTGTACATCCACATGTCCGAGAGGAGTTTGGTCCTAGGATGCAGAAGAAAGACAGCAAATGAAACGGTGACTAGCCGAAGAAACCGAAATGTACTGACTACTTATAGCTAAAGTTAACATATGATATTCCAGTATATTCAGTGTCAATGAAAAACTACACCCACGTTCTCATCGATCGATAACCCACTAACTCACTCCCAAGGAGTTTCAATTGGATTGGCTCCTACCAGCACTGGTTCTTGTCTGAACAAGTGACAGTCTAAACAGACTGTTTCGAGTTTGCAAACCGACTGAGCACAACTTGCATCGACGCACTACGAAAGGCCTGATTTAAGTAACAGAAACGAAAGGGACGAACAACTTGCTCGCGCGTAGAGAGGTTTCGAAGGCAGTTTCAACTGTAGTGTGGCGTTCATGCAACGCCACGACAGAGAACAACATTCAGTGATGGCGAACGGCTTAAAACGCAAACAGAGTGGGAAAACACGCCAGTTAAACTGCTTACAGAAATATGACTACCTTCATAAGAACGCCCCCTGTTCAAGGGACGAAAAATGAAACACATTCTATGAGTAGCCTGAGACCTTCCAATTTGGCGGCATACTGGTCACTGGTGGCACTGAAAGCACGCCATGTCTTGCAGACAACAGCTGATGTCTGAATTCACTGGTAATGCCATTCATTGTTGTTCTTTTAGTGTGGGCGCGGAAATTGGAAAAGAACTCCCTTGGTGTAGTTGTAAGCCAAAGATGGGCGAGTGCTTAGACCGAGCTTTCGAACAGGGATATACATGAGCAGATTACGCCAACAAATCAGCTTCGACTACACTGACTCAACAAAAAAGTTGGAGTAGTGTCCCTGGCCCGAGTGGTGGACGGGATGAAAAACCGTGCACGAGCAATGTGTTCGGATAGACCGTGTCAGGTTCCCCGTGGACGCTTTGAAATTAACTTCCTAATTTTTTTTAGTATTCAGTGACTTATGAACAGCAATGAGGACAGCAAACGTAGTTGAATTGGCTGAATCAAGAGTTTCACCTGAAAGTAACATCTCTCGGTCGTCTAATTAGTGATAGGCAGACAGGTGGCCCGGTGCACAACACATCCAAACAAATGGGCACATGACCGACTCCAACGACGAAGTCATCGTGTGGTCAGAATTACGGGTATCCCACCACCAGCTTCGCGCCTTAACCGTTGATTTACGCCGGGCAACTGAATGTCCGCGATTCTGACAGGGTCAGAATAGTACAACTCTCTAAAACGAACATCACTGTGTAGCAGAGCAGCTGAAAAGTTGAATGCCAAGTTTGCTTAGAATGCGTTCCGTCAAACCAGGTGCCGTACAAGATTAGTAGGCGCGGTGTTGTCAAAATCGTGAACACCACACCGCACAGTTAGTTCAGTAAAATAAAAAATAAATCGTTCAGCTGCAGCACCCTTTCGGTGCCTAGTTGCCATGACACCCGAAGGGAGCACGAGGGCTGGGATACTGCCAGGTTGCCCAAGCCTAGACAGGGGAAGTCGAGAGACAGAGGCAGGGTTCGAACCACGGACCTTCCGGTCAGTACGCTCGCGCTCTAACCGCTGAGCTATCTCGCCCCCTTGAGCTATCTCGACGGGAGACTCGCCTGAAACCCAGCTGAATCTCTCGTTTTTTTGATGTTCTTTAATTTGACCACTATTGCATCGGCCATCGACGTGATTAGGTCTGGATTGACCGCGAAACGTTTATTGTAAAAGCGTTAATTCGGTGACCACATACACGTTCGCGGCAGAATCAAGCGTCAACTGTAATGTACATACGGCATAAAAGCAAAAAAAACTTTGTTTGTCCGAATGGAACATCAACTACCTGCAGTAGTTTCGCGTTTGTCAACCCGGTCAGCTTGCAAACGACCGACTTGACAATCTGTTTGCACTGAGTCAGTCATCAAACACAATCTTGTCGGGCGATACTACTTTCGACATCATGTGTTTTTGCTCTGTGAATTTCGATATGGTTCGTTTAAATGAAGTAGGGTTCCATATAAGCCGTCTTTTATAGACTGCGTTTCAAAACCACCTCAGTAAGTATTGGTACAGATGCGTGGGTGACAAGCCCCAGTTCTATGTCCACTAATGCAACAATTGTGTTGAATTCCAACGAACTGTTGGGTTCCTTGATGATTCGAGGCTGTCTGGAGGCTTCTAGTGCACTAACTATCCTTATCTGTGTAGATATCACAGAGTTACGAAAGCTTAGTGCTGATGAATTACCAAACCGGCGGAAACAACCTCCAAATCACGTGGCGTCATCTGTTGAGTGAACGATCAATAACCGGGTAATCTACTCATTTCGTGAGCTGCATTTGTCCAGCTGAGTGTATCCAGAATGAACAGATGAGCTGAATTCGATCAATAAACAAACTTCACCGTATCGATCGGATCCTAGCCATGAGCAACTGATTGCTGGTCGTACTGCAGGCGCAGTTCGCTCAATATGACCACTAGCCATAAATGCTATTGTTTTCATATGCGCACAAAAGCTAAAAACGCATTCGGTTAAAGGGGTTCCAGTCGAGAATATTGAAAGAAAAACGGCCTGGGGTAGTAAACTGACCAAAAACAGGTATCCGACAGACATAGGTCAACTGCTAGAGAGGAGAAGAAATATATGCCCTCTGTTTGTGCCTGGAAATTTTAAACAGGTTGTAATCACACGATTCGTGAGGCTTTTAGGGTTAAGACCTGTCAGCTGTTGAGTCAACTATCCCAGTAAACCGTTGTACTGTAAAAATCCACTTTAAGGAAACTAATCTCAAGACCGAGGGACAACCGAGACAAAACCAAGAGGAACAATGTGATATACCAAATCAACTGCAACAATTCTACGTTGGACAAACCGGAAGGAAATTATGCACACGAATAAAAGAACACAACGCGACCGTCAGGAGCCATGACCCCCTATCCTTGATATCCATTAGGGAAAACGCCAAAATTTTGGCACACGGTGACAAGAAGGGGAATTTCTGGAAGCATGGTACTCCACGGCGGATTCGATCAACCTTGCATTGAACTGGATCCAACGTACGCACCGCTAGGTGCAAAGGACCAATACCTCAACCGGAATACTCAAGGACAACCAAATATTGGATTCACAAACAAGGAAACAAGGAACTCTTTGGAATCAGATCAATAAAGATCACAAAGCCGGAACTCGGAAGGGCCTAGGGGAAAGAGGTCACTCCAGCACTGACCAGAGTACGAGGGCAGGGGTTGTCAAGCTCAAAGTTCACGTGGGCATCGGCAAATCAGGACACAGGATAGCAGAGCAAACAATGGAACCGCCCGACCGAACAACTAATCGTGATCAAAGGTCAACCCCGTCTAGCAGCATGTACAGTAACACACACGCAACATTACTCAACGCAAAACCAACAACCCACCGCTACGCACCACTACGCTCCCTAATAACGCACTGATGATATCATCTCGATTGGTGATGGAACGTTTGCAATCAAATTGCCCAGCTCAGCGAACAAGCCAATGACCATTGACCCTTTCGAGAGTAACAAATACACAGCTCCCGCCTCACAGAAAACAGTTGTGAAGGACACCGACTACTTTTGTCCTGAAGGTATTGCTTGTTGAGGGGTTCCACCACGAATTTCAAGAGGTAGGTTGACCCTGTAAGCGCGAAGTTAATACAAGTTAGTTTGTTCGCTGAGCTCGGCAGTTGGATTGCAAACGCCTCATCACCAATCGAGGAGACGTCGTCAGTGCGGGGTTGACGACTGACGATGTCACGTCGCTTGGTGATGAAACATTTGCAATAAAACTGTCAAGCTCGGCGGAGAGACTAACTACTCCACAGCAACATTGCCAGTAATACATGCGCATATTCCTAAGAACATAAAAAGGGAAACTATTCAGCGAGGCGAAACCTACTGAGATTGAAAGCGACTCTGTAGACATAGTTTTTTACTACAGTTGCGTTGTCATTCATGAGGTGCTTCAGTGAACCATGCGCACACTTCAGTCAGGTTATCTGTACACATGGCGTCGGAGTTAAGCGGCCGTTGCTATAAACGGCAACCCCATTTGTATGTATTTGAATGCACACTGTGAGTAAAGAAACTTGCAGTATTTTGTCGGACGTATACAGTCCCATTGTTTGAAACTACAAAAAGGTGTATTTTTATCTACACATTTGCGTTTTGCTTCGCGGATGATTCACGGAAATGTGTTGTTTTGGAGACACGAATGAGTTTGGTAGAGATTTCGTCCTGTAACTGAGGCCAATCTCACGAAACTCGACTTGCGTGCTTCGAACCCGCGACCTCCTGGCTGCTAGTTTGAACACTTAACAGTTCGGGCACGCAGTGCGTGAGATGCGCACTGCTGAGGATTCGCAATAAGGATGAAACAGCTGTACAGTGCTTCTCGGTTTTTCAGCATAGAATGCGCTCGCTTACAGGACGAAGCCTCCAGTAAAATTCGCAAATCCCCTCACACTACCAAAACTAAATGAATTTAGACTTCGCCCCATGACCAGCTTGGAAACGAACCGGAAAGTGCGGATAAAAATGGTATTACAGGGGACGAAGCGGTAGTTTACCGTATGCTGGTTTACTGTTTATAGGAGGATCCCCATTCAAAATATCGAACACCAAACGCCCTCCTTTCTGAGATCTTTCTCGTTTGGAGGGTTCTTGAAATAAATGGACCGAGGATTGGGATTTCGGTGGAAAGTTCCAATCGAACTTTCGTCCCGTAAGTGAAGTCCATCTATGCTGTGAAGTCGAGAACCACTGTACAGTTGTTTCCTCCTGATTGGGAAACATCATCAGTACACAGTTCACGATTCTTCAGGAAGTTCCGAACCCGCGGCGTCCCGGCTAGTGGTAGTGTGATTAACTTGCATAGGGTCCCTCACCTTTCAATCACGGAATTTACATCAAGTGGTTATGTGTGGACTGACTCCTTGAGTGACGAATTCTCAGATGGGTGGTTCACGCGATTCGTGAAATCAGACGAGGAATTCTCTAGAATACCGCATCATACTGATGTGACCTACTAATCAACTGGCTACATGAACCCTACATTCACGAGGGACAAATTGGTATTCTTATCACGAGTTTGGAGAACTGGTGTCTTCAAGATGGAATGACAACGCCAACCTATAAAGTACCTCCAAAAAATCAAGCCATTCTGCATTGTACAGGGAGACTAGATTCAATTCTCGCCAAACATACTAATTACATGGACCGGTATCCTTCATAAACGCAGCTTTGTCACCCTTCGCACCCGTCGGTGACCGGATGTGACAGTTTGTACGAACCGAACCGCGAAGTTGTTTACTCTGATATCTGACCCTTGGTTACGAGACAATAGTGCCGATTTGGAACACAGTTGTATCCGACTGGCTTAGATGGCCACGTAACACAAACAATGGTGTACGCATTTTCGAAAATGAGTAGAGTAGACAAATACGTGAATAGAATTAGGCAATGTGTGAAGGCGCAATCGTCATTGGAATTCAGACTTTCAGTGTCTGATGTCCCGACGTCACCGGTATGATAATGCCGTGGATGTCTTAAAAACATCAGCCGAGTTTGGGGGGAACACGGATCTGAAGCAGGAGGAAACACATCATTGAGCTGAGGATAGGTCAACTTGAGGACGACTGTGACACCGTGTAAGAAGTCACACCTAACAAAGCTATTGGAGTCGGCCACTTGTGTTGACGCTAGAGGTAGAGCCCAGTCAGGTGCGCCCAATGACATGCGTACACCCTAGCAATTGCATTCTCAGTGCGTTGCTAATCTTGCGAACGTCCAACAGCTAAAAGTCCACCTATCGACAAGCGCAAGATTCACCGAGATCCTAACTACCAACTCCTATTTTGACAGGACGGGATCCGTCTGTAATGACCGAACATCACGGCGATTCGGCGGGCGTGTCGCGACAGCTACGGAGAAAACGAAGACACACTCTTATTGGTCAGAATGCAGGCCAATCAAGATCGCGTGTTTGTAGCTCGGTCCTCCTTGTCCCATCATGAAGACTCTAGCGTCACCTTGAAGGGATTTCTGTGGTCAACATATAAATACAGTTGTAACAATCTTTTTTTGTAGCCATAGAAGGCCGTTTCAAGCTACCGTGCATCATGATTTGCCAAAGTGAGCGGAACGAACGACAAACGACAGACATGAGTTGCAATAGCGTTTGCACGCCACAGTAAATTTCCTAGATCAGTGAACCAAACTGTGATAGCTAGGAACATTGGCTATTGGTTCGTTCGCCAAGCTACCGAGCACGAACTGATATCTAACAGAGGAGCTGTTGGAGGGTCCGGAAAACGGTTCTGATAACTTCGAGATCTGCAAGCTTCTTAAATGCCATGCTAGTTGTCCCTTACGCCACCCTGAAAAACGGAGAGAAGCGACTCCGAACGCGTACATGGTCGGAATCCACACAAGTGCTCCAAAGAGCAGCAGTCAGTTATTTATCCCACATCGGTAATTGATAGTGATGTAATCAATTTGGGTTCGTAGCTGGTACGCTGTTGGACGACTTCAGGTATTTCGGAAGTTAGTACTGTGTAAAAACAGTCGGAAGTCAGCATATAGCTGAGACAGTCGTTCGCCATTGTCCGTAAGAGTCTAATTCATATCGACCACCTAATTGAGTCTCAGATGCGCTTAGTCTACCCACTTGTGCATTCAGATCTCCGGCAACTATAACGATGTCTGGGCTTCTAGCTCACCGTAAAAGGGCGTTCGGGGCGTCATAAAACCTATCTTAGACGGCGTCGGAGCTACAGTCAGTTGGGGCGTAAGCAGACACGATAACAGACATCGATCAAATTCTCGCTTGTGAGACTCTCACAGACGTTGCCAGACGAACCGCACAGAGGCGACTATCAACAGGTATCCAGTCAAGCAAGGATACTTCCGCCCGGTGACTTGGGATGATACCAACCCCTGTACATGCCGCCGCAGCAGTCTCTGGATCACCAGAGGTGCGTAGCCGGAAGCGAGTGGAGAATGATGGGGCGGTTAGCTCAACCATTGTGCTTGCGTCCTGAATTCTTGTTTCTGAGAGACAGCACATATCAATGCCAAGCAAGTCTAGTGTGAGAGCAGTAGCAGCTTGTTGTCCTGCTTGCTTCAGAGTGTGAACCTTGAAGGCGGCCAGAGAAACTGGGCGTCGAGGCTTGAAGATTGCTTTCGAGATACCTGAGGATGTCGGCGCCATGTGACGAGCACATGTTGCACGCAAAACCGATGCTAGACGAACGGAGTCATCAGTCCTATGTGTTGGGCCTACATGGGGAGTGTTACTAATATGGTGGGTTGAGGGGGAAGAAAAAGTACCTGAAAGAGAGAGAAGTGAGACATCAGCAGTAGCCTGTTTTCGCTTACCCGCCCTGCTGTATGCAGCAAGCAAAGTGCCCCGCCTCGCGCCTGCACCACGCAACGGCTTACGTGGCTCAGATTATTGGTAAGTGTGTAATTCATAGTAGTAAATGGACTGTGATACTGCCAGGGCTCCTAGGCCTAGAAAATAGGACGATTAGGGTTCTTGACCAAAGCCTTTGGCTCAAAAGCCTGACCTCAAGGTAGCAGTGTCTGGCGGAAAATGCATTAACATTTTTGTAGAGCATGTCGATACATATGTTCTAACTCCCAACCTGAAGGGCCGAGAGACTGTGTTGGTCAGAATTCTAACCAGTGATCAATCTGGTATGAAAGACTCTATGCGTGTCGCAGGGATATCATCCCCCCCAGCATAGCTCAATGGGTCGTGGAGGCACACAGACCGCCACACAACGGTAAGGTCCTGTCTCTTCGTGACGACACTGCCAGAATGCAAGTCTATAGCACAGGATATCTCAGTATTTCATCCCTACACAAGCATGTTTTACGGCCATGAGGATGTCTGCCCTATCCTGGTCATCATAATCACAACAAACGGTGGCAAAAAACGGTCTGCAGTGAACGATTTGCGACTAATTAGATTTGTCCACTGAATCCGCACCGGAGCGTTTCGCACAAAGTCCACTAGATTAGCTATGAAAGAGGAAACCAGAAGGCCGCTACGTGTCACTGCACGACTAACAACAACAAACTTACATGTAGTTACGTATTGAATCGGGCAAGATGATGAGCAATCGGTGTCCTTTACCAAGTTTGTAATCACGAGCTGCGCGCAGCGCTGCAACCAGAGCAGCTCCGCTACTTCCACCTGGAGCGATAGAGTTCGAAAACAGTTAGAGGCGAGAGCGAATGATCGCACATGCAGAGGTCACATTGGAAGAGAAACAGCTTTAGTGGGATTCGGGTGTACAGTCACACTAACGATAGGTAAGGAGTCGATAATGTGACAGATGATAACCATCCTCCGCTGCGTTCATGCGGGCTCCAAGTACACACACACAGAACTAGGCCTGAAACCAACGTCCCCTCCTGAGATGAATTTAATGTAGACGTTCAGCTGTAGCACCCTTTCGGTGCCTAACTGCCATGCCACCCGAAGGTTGCACGAGGGCTGGGATACTGTCAGGTTGCCCAAGCCTAGACAGGGGAAGTCGAGAGGCAGAGGTCGGGTTCGAACCACGGACCTTCTGGTCAGTAAATCCGCGCTCTAACCACTTGGGCCAACTCGCCCCGTGAGGTTTACTGGAACAAGTTTGTACGGAATACACTTTCTGAAGCAGCGAAAGTGTTGCCTACATATGGGTGAAAAAAGTTGCGTTTTCCCTACGGTCAGTTTTACGGGTGTATTTGCAGGTTTACTCACGAAAGTATCGGTTCGAACCACAAGTCTTCCGGTTGTTAGGCCTGCGCCTTAACCACTGAACCCTCTCGAGCTTAGTTCGAGGTCCTCGACGAATGTGTTTGAGAATTGCCGCCAGCAGTTTTGGCGGCAACTGTATCGTTTTGCGAGCTGTAAACGTCTAGAATCGGCCTAAAGGGCAGTTAGACTTACAAACTATGTAAGTTGTTATGGAGATCAGTTAACCTGATTCCAGACGCTTCAAGCATGTTGATGTTTTGCTGTGCGCGTTTTGTCCTCATTGTCCGTTGTCTGACTGAACTGGTTTGTATCAGCCACAGTGTCTGTCAAGTTGCGTAAACAGTCAGTTTTGTTTATCAACACTATCTGGGCCTCTTATCAGGGCGGCTTATCCAAGTATCTCTTCGGCCAGCTAGCTCTCCTAGGGATTTCATTTATTTCCTTTGAGCGTATCGGTACTATTCTATGGATGGTTCTGCTGTCAACTTGACGGAGTTGTTACGGGCTCATCACTGGGACCAAGGTTACCCGACAGTTTCAACCAGAGTATAGAAAATTTCTTTGTTTTAGTCAGCGCAAGCGAGACAATAGTTTGGTAAGGTCACCATCTTCATTAAGTTAATCTCGAGGGGGAAAACCGACCACTATTTTTCTCACTTCGTATACATAAGTCTTAAATAGCCTCACGATGAGACTTCTTCTGTGCACTGCAAGCCTACCAGATCGGGGCAGTAAATTAAACTAAAACCGGAATGCAATCTAAACGTAATATACTAATTATAAGGTTACTGAAAACTCCTCGACATGTGAGCTGATTCACCGCCTTACTAACACCATTTGCTGTAAAGACAGAGTAGAACAGGGGCTTTCCGAGTTGGCCACAGTTTCGAGGGACAATGTACATTTGAAGGTGAACCCGTAAGCATAAAACAGGTGCTTTAGCCTTCGAAGCTGTATGATTTCCGAAGAACTCATAAAAAATCTTATGTCGTGAACCGCCAGCCAGACAGAACCACGCGTGCACAAACGCTCGACATGACACTCGCTAGTGGGCCCCATATACACAAGCCGCATAGCTGGATAAAACAGCTCTGTGGTGGGGGGATCGGACGTATACAATTCCACCATTGAGATGTGGCGCAGGAGTTGATGGAACGTTTCGATAAATACACTCACTTGCAAATCAATTTGGCTTTGCGAGAGACTCACCTGGAACCCAGCTGAATCTCTTGTTTGTGATGTTTCCAGGCAACTGAATGTGCTACACCGGGCCGCCTCATGTTCCAGTTGCTACGATATTCGAGATATCGCGATACACGTATATACGTAGTGCACTACTCATAAGGTTGCTGGAAATTCTTCGACAGCCCACGACCGGTTTCGCCCTTCTTGGGGCTCATCAGGTAGGCGCACTCGCCGAGTTTCCGTCAACCTTATGTTCTACTTGAACCCAAATTGGACTGATTTGGTTTTGTCTGGAGGCATCACAAACGACAGATTCAGTTGGGTTCCAGGTGAGTCTCTCGCAAAAACCAAATTGGTTCGTAGACACCTTTAAACGCGCGGTGACAAAACAGAAGGGGAAGGGACGACGGCAGTAGTCTTGGATACGTTCCTGCTGAATTATAGAGCAACTCCTAATCCACAGTCTGACGGAACGTTATTCGATGCGAGAAAGTGAGTAATCTAGTAGAATTTGTCCGATATAATTGTCCCACAGATTTTTCAAAAATGAACCAATCTTCTGTGAGGAAAGAAGAAATAATCCATGGTTTTCTTCTCAAACCTACTACTGTCCCCGCGGTCCCCTCCGTCAATTTTTTTTATTTTCCACGAAATCATGAACTGCACGGATAGGCTGCATCTAAATTTAGCCAGTCTTAGGAACCCGAAAGAAATTGATATTTCACCAAAACAGGTGCATCAGCAAGATTTGCGACCGATTGGTCAAAAATATCGAAACTCCGAAAGATTCAAAACTTGGCGTCACCGGATGTCAGTACTGATTTGTCCATCAGGAGGTAGACATCCGGAGTTGTTGGACTATCACGTGCAGGCTTGGTTACATGGGATCTTCGCGCCTCCCTCGTCCAGATGATTGTCCTAGTAACAAGGCCGGAAACCTGCAAACCAAGTCGCGGGCATGCGTTTCCTTTCAAGCTGGACCGATAAAGTCAATCTGCACAAAAGTGCAGAAGGCTTGCGTTCAGTGCAATTTGAAAAAAAGACGCTCGGTCAATCCTGCTGATTGTGTCTTACCCCGACACTATATTCATGCGTTTGGTTTGTTCAGCATCGCTTCGAAGTTGAATTTTGTTCAAGTTTGTTTGTTTTAACCTGTTTGAACCAACAAGGAGCAACTTCCACACAAAAAAACAAAGGGTGTCACAACAAGAGAGCTGACTGAAGAAAAAAGCGATGCAGCCCTTTGCTTACCGCATAAAAGTCCTTCCTCTCGGATGAGTCTTCGAGTCATCAGTAGGGATTCCTGATCCGACGTTTTGTACCATTTGTCAACGCCCGAACGATCCAGTACGGTCGGAATAAAGTCGTAGCCAATTCCTTCGACTTCGTATGGGTCATGTACATCGGTTGTTGTGTAGGCCAGAATGGAGCCCTCAGGATCCACCGCAACAACCTAACGGGTGCGGGGGTTCCAAATGAAAAAAACAGTTGTCAAATGTTTTTTTCGAAACTATATTGACCATGAAAGCGTTAAGATAATTTGTTCGGCAGACCGGTGGGCAGAATTCCGCTATCCTCCAAAAACTTCGTCGCAAACAAGTTTGTTTTTCGCAGTAGCTGTTAGTTGTTCATCTGTTCGCCGACCCACCGAACTGCACACTGATCAGGTCATTTCGTTTGGTGACGAAACGTTTGCACGTCAACTGTCAAATTCGGCGAACAGATCAACAACCAACTGATAAACGACGAACGTTTGTTCTTAGTTCCGACGGTTGTTGTCGGTCTGCGTCCGTCACACGATTAGCGTAGATTTTAAAATAGGACCCCTGGATTTCATTCTGATATGATGGAGATTTAGATGAAGATTGGGGGAAAGATTCAAAAAAATTTCGACTACAGCTTTTATGCACAGAACTAAAAAAAACAAAGGGGTTCCAAACATGTGTGTGTGGACATTCCAGAATACCGTTGAGGTTGGTGCACACGACGAATACTATGAAATTTTCGTCACTTTACCACAGACTGAACCCAATTGTTGATATTTTCATTCGGTAAGTGTACACAGTTACTTCAGTTCAATGCTGTGGTAAGCATGTTAGTAGAGTATTCCACTAAAAGAATCGTTCAGCTGTAGCACCCTTTCGGTGCCCCTAACTGCCATGCCACCCGAAGGTTGCAGGAGGGCTGGGATACTGCCAGGATGTCCAAACCTAGACAGGGGAAGTCCACTGAGATGTGGTCAATCTATACTGAAAAGCCAAGAAGTACCGTACAGCTGTTTCATTCTTGTTGGGAATCCAGGGCAGTGCGCGCAACCTCCGGAAACTCCGATAAAGAGTTCCGAACCCAATATTTCCCTGCTAGTGGTCATCATCATTATCATCATCACCGACAGCATGACATCAGTGTTCAACACCGATGCTTCGCTGCCGTAACATGATTTTTTTTTGTATGTGTGCAGTTCATGGTTGTACGTGGCCTAGGATAGTGTCAGGGCGCCCACACCTTGACAGGAGGACGATTAGGGTCCTCAACCAAAGCCTTTGGCTCAAAAGCCTAACCGCAAGGCAGCGGTATTTGGCGGGAAATGCAAATGCATTATCATGTGTACGGAACAAGTCGTCACATGTTCCGTCCCCCAGCCTGGAGGACCAGGAGACTGTGTTCGTCAGACCTCTAGCCAGTGACCAACCTGGTATGAGAGACCCTGTGAGTGTCGTGCTGGGCGTATTCGGTTGGCTTCCTTGTGGAGTGTTCCGTCTTGCTTTACCCGAATTGGAACTTTCAATATTAACATGGGTATGAACATTGAACCGTTCGGTCATCAATCGCTGATGAGCAGTGTGATTAACTCGTTCGAAATTCACTGGAAATTCGTGAGCTGTCCACTGCCGGTGATCCCCAATAAGGATGAAACAGCTTCTCGGCTTTACTCACAGGAAATGTTCTGTCAGTTCGCCTCTCCCCACTTCAGTGTAATCACCAAGTGTACCTGGTCTTAGTTCCACGTAGATGTTCGCATTTTCGCCGCAGAGAGCCGGTCTTAAACTTGCTGTACTTCAGGTTGCCTGTGACTGTAAAAGTACAGAATTCCGGTTTTCTGTGGCGACGTTAGTTGGAGCCCATTCAAGACGGAATAACACTTTTCAGGTGACGATATTATCACTGAGTTCAACCATTGAACAAAAGTACACGAAACAAAAAAAACAATTGATTACACTGAATTAGACCGTGACCAGTTCTTACGTGTAAAACGTGGCTGACATCAAACGTACTCAGTAAAAAAAACTGATGGTGTCAGTGTTCAGTAATTATTCTTTAGTTTGCTGATAGGTGAAGAAAATATCCACCATTCCCTCGGTAGAACACTTTTACCGCAAAGGCAGGTGGCGCCGTCCATTTTGGTTCTCAGAAAGATGGTCATGCGACATAATATTACCGAGTAGTCGCAACTACCGAGAACAGCGACCGATAAGAAGACGAATAGGTGTACATAAGTGAAAGTTCTCAACTTGATGTTCAATTAGAACATAGTAACGATGGAGACTCGGGGGCTCTTCATCCACGAAGGGAGAAACCGGTCGAGGAGTTTTCAGTAACCTTATGAGTAACATTTCGTCTTCAAGGAAATATACTGCGCAGCTACCTACCTCACCTCCCCAAATCATCGGCGGACGAAACTGTGGCAGCTACAACCACTGTACGACAAGTACACGGTTTCTTACAGCTGATGATGATGATGATGATGTTGAATATCACACAAACAAGGAACATGAGGCGGGCTTTCTGAAGCACACCCAGTTAAAGAAAAGTGTTGTAAACGATAGATTCACGCAGGATTCTGGTAAGTCTCCCGTTAACACCAAATCAGTTTGCAAACCACTGTATCTCACGAAGACCACAGTTCTTTAGTCCGGGGCAGTACGAACATGCATGATTTGTAAGTGTGACGTGAACGCGGAAAGCAAGATTCTGGTCTGACTGTGCAAAGGGGTACCAACATTGTGTGACCTTGGAAAGAAACTTGTAAAGTACAAAGAGAAATCGAGGAATAAAAATCGACCCCATAAACAAGATAATACGACCAATTCATTGTCCATGAAAAGCTTGTAGTTTTCTCGAGAAACTGTAGATGCTAGGGGGTCCAAGTCAAGGGGGTCCTGAATTTGGTACTTCGCATGTGAACCGTCCCAAACTCGCAGTGTTCCGGGAAAATGGGCGTTCGGGAACATACCAATCGCGTTTAAAGCCTTTTATTAGTTGATATTCGGCCACGCTGGCATCATCTTGATTCCGAAGCACGCAAAAAATCATCGATTCTGAAAAGCTTTCGTTGCAACGCTGCTCATCCTAGTTCAGTCAGTGACAGGACCTGGCAATGTGTTTTATTAGTCGTCTTGCCAGAATCCTCCGTCCCGGGACTGGTGAATGCAGCTCAGCAGCCCATATGGTTGTGGACTTCCTCGATGGATGCGTTGACCAACGGTGAGATGGCTCAGTGGTTAGAGTGCGAATTTAATGAGCGGAAGGTCCGTGGTTCGAATCCGACCTCTGCCTCTCGACTTTCCCTGTCAGGGTTTGGGCAACCTGGCAGTATTCCTAGCCCTCGTGCTTCCTCCGGGTGTCATGACACCTAGACACCGAAAGGAAGTTACAGCTGAACGATTATTTTACTATTTTATTATTGATCAAGGGTGCGGGAACAGTAGATGGGTGCGCACATAACAATCAGCTAAGAAGAGATACCACAACTTCATAGCCTCTCGTTCTGAAGAACACACAACAGCACGCCGTACGAGCTCAACTTGCTGGCAATTCAGTACTGATGACGTCCGTGTTGTAAAGTGTATACTCATTATACAGTGTAGTCCGATCGCAGTTTTGTGTGGAACATCCATCTATGGACAGCAATAACCTAGTCGCCCTTAGTAAAATCAATTCGAAATACGAATCTTCAGTGTGAAAAAATCGGAAGGCGATATCAAGTTGTAAAATATGGAAACACCAATCTGACTTACCGAAACCTTCAGAGAATTAGTTTGCATGTTGTAAATATCTTCAACAAGCACTATCTCAGGGCCACCAACATCAACCAGCAGCTCCAGTTCGTTCGGGTATTCCTTTGGAGGTGGGAGGTCCTGACGGCGCCCTGAAAGAGCCATTGTAAATGAGCACACGTTGACCCATAGACACAATGTTAAAACTAAAGAAAATATCAAACACTGCAGATCTATCCGCATCAGCACTGCAAAAAGATGACTGCTGCTCTCCTTTCCCTTTTTTGATGCATGATAATATGGAAGTCTGGTCGAATAAAAACAGTGGTGTAATCAGCTCTAAGTAAACAAATGTTACCGACAAGTAGTAGCAAAACGCCGCACCGAAAGTAGCGCCCATTCAGTGTGCTATCAACGCCCACACCGATACTCTGAAGAGACAAAGGGACAATTGCGGTCCGGGTACCCCAGGGACATTAGTTCAGGGTAAATCACAAAAAACAGAAACCAGATGAATGAGACAGCTCTTTTAACATACTTTATATAAAGAAAACAAGAAAACCGATGGCCAAAAGGCTGCGAGAGACCGAAGCCTAGCACTTTACTTGGTTTTGTACGCGGAGGAAGTTCTCGTCGTTTGCGCTTCCCAGATTCGGTAATTGGCGACAGCACCGGCGTTTGTTTTTCAAACTGTGGGTAACTCTTCAAATGGAAATCCGCCAGAGCCACGAGATAATCCATTGATGCGCACAAATGTATACTACGCAGTTTGATGTTTACTGCAAGAACGAATGTTTGGGATGGGGAAAAATACCGGAATTTTAGAGACAGATTACCATAAATGCCAAGCAAAAAAGGAAACATAACCTGCACGCAAGCTCATTAGACAGTGATACTTTGGAGTAGAAATTAACCACACCAGTGGTGAAAAGAAATGTAAAGTGAACATCCAATCAAATTTGCCTTCTTGCCTCAGGTTAGTTCCCTATGTCTTTGAAGCAACCAAAACAACGATGCACTGGTTTATCGGGTTAGACATACCGCACAGTTGGGAATTTTTTCCTTCAGTTTCCGCGACAATCCTGTCGCTGTTCCACCAGTACCAGCCCCAGCGACTATGAGATCAAGTTTGACTGTGCCATCTTCCCCTGTACAGTCGTACAAAATCTCCTCCGCCGTTTGATCGTAGTGCGCAACTGGATTGTATTCATTTGTGTACTGATTGAGGATGTGAGCATGCGGACCGAGTTGTTGCTTGATACGTTCCGCCGTCCGGATGTGTGAATCCTCTTCGTCAAAAACGGCCGACGTGCGGGTACGAACTATTTCGGCACCAAGACCACGAAGCATGTACTCCTGTCATAGGAGGGAATACAAGACAAATATAACAATGGGTGCGTCCTGGCTCACCCAAAAGGAAAGCAACATCCTCTTTATTCGGAGGACTGCAAGATCGTGGATACAATTTCTCTAATGTGGCGCAGTTATGACAGTGGTAAGGTGTTAACCTCCCAATGGCAGCCGGCTCATGTACAGGAATTCGATAATTTGGGTCGAGAGTAGCCTGGATTTGGTGTAAGCTCGAATCCCAATAATAACCATTAGAATTTTAAGAAAACTCCGAAAATCTTGATGTTTTGTGAATTAATGAAAGTCGAAAAAACGTTCAGCTGTAATATCCTTTCGGTGCTTAGCTGTCATGCTACCCAAAGGAAGCACGAGAGCTAAGATACTGCTAACACGGTCAAGCCTAGACGGGAGCAATCGAGATGCTGGGGACAGGTTAGAACCACGGATTTTTCGGTCATTATGTTCGCGTCTTAACCACTGGGTTCAATGCTGGATAAAGAAAGAATGTGGTCATTAAATTAGTTCCCGACTGATGCACGCTCGAGGTAGCTCGGCAATTAAGACGCGAACTTACTGACGAAAGGTCGGTGATTCGAACCCAGCCTCTGCGTCTAGACCGCTCCTATCTGGGCTTGGGTAACTTGGCAGCATCTCAGCCTTCGTCCTTCCTTCGGATGGCATCGCAGTTATGCAACAAAAAGATGTCACAGCTGAATTATCATCGATCGTTTGATCGGTGAATGTGACATTCTACCTACAGATGTAACTGAGAAGTGGAACGCTGGTATTCGTTTCTGGATTTACCTTCTACACTTTGAACTACATCGATGGATCAAAGTGCACAGTACGACAAGCTGTATGTGCAACCAACTGAATGTTCTGCACCTGCAGTAGATTCGGAATTGAACGGAAGGGGTAGTTCTCCGGCCATCACCACACCCAAATGGTGGCTCCTAGTCATCAGATCTGATGACGGTGGATTAATTCAGTTGAAAAAGGTATTAGGCATGGGACTGCCACCAGTAACACTCAATTCGAGTTGAAACCATACACAAAGGCAAACCCATTGGCACTGACCAACACATCAGTCAGCTTTATGCACCAGCCACTGTACGTACCAGTTCGCTTGCAGGGTCACGCAACATCCACCTAAACAAATTTGTGCTCTAGTTTATAAAGCGGACGCTAGCTTGGTTTTGTCAACCACTTTTGATAGCAGCCAAAAATAACTTTGGCGTTCAATCACCATTACGGAGCATCCCAAGAAGCGTTTGGTTAAAATCAACCGACTGAAACCAACGCAGTGCGCTCAGAAAAACTTAAGCGTGACCCTGAAACCATCACGGATTCGTTCAGCTTGTCATCTTGTGAGATTTACTTAAGAGTACCAATCTAACTGCACTGTCCGTTACGAATTCAGCCCACAAGTGTTGTCACTCGGCTGTTCAAAGTGATCAGGGGAACAGGGCTTCAGTAACGTAGCACATGTTTGAGATCGGGTTGGACGAGGTCTCGAGAGCCAGGAGTGCGTATAAAATGAGATTGGCTAAATATATTACCACTTATTCTGACAAGGGTTTCACCTAGGATATTAACTGGGTCCGTTGACTGGCGTTCGGGCGAGTTCGACCCACGTACAGATACCTGGAAGATGGTGGCTAGATTCCACTATGATTACTCAACAACTACAGGTTTGCCGATGAAGACGGAAAATTTGAGAGGGTAAGAGTAAACAGTTGGTTGCTAAGACCAAGCCAGGACAGTCCATCCGCGTGTCAGCATTAATTGGCACATGACACGGATTTGACAGGATTACCTGAGTCACTGGTGATCAAACGAGCGAAACCACACCTATATACGGGCTGTTTTGTTGTATGGTTTTGCGACTTGGCCTGTTCGAGCAGCAAAACTAAGACATCTTCAGGCGTTCGACAATCGTTGTTTCAGAACCATAGCTCGCGTGGGTTTTTGTCGGTGTATCCGTAACGAGGCAATTAGAAAGCGAGTCTTCGGTTGTGTAACGGGTACTTCCATTGGAGAATGTGTCCAGCACCAGAAGCTGCGTTGGTTGGGACATGTGTTGCGTATGCCTAACCATCGTTTGCCGAAGAGAGTGCTGTTTTCCATGCCCAATTCAGAGTGGCGTGAGCAGAGAGATGGCCAGCTTTTGACCTGGCAGAAAGGTATGAAAGAGATTGCGAAACGCTTGGGTGCTGTCGACGATACTCGCCTTCCAGGATGGGGACCGCGTGATCTTCACTGTGCCTGGTTGTAGATCCTACAAGATATGGCTGCCAACCGAAGTCAGTGGCGTTCTTGTTGTCAGTTCCTATCCAGATTGCCTGAGTGAATGTTTGGAGGTGTAGGCACCTCGGAATGATTGTAGTAAGCTAGCACCAAGTCCATTCCCCAGCCACCTTTATTCTTTTCTTTACAATAAGGCTTTCAAATAAATCATCGTTGTACGGCAGTGAAGCATCGGTGTTGAACACCGATGTCATGATGTCGATGATGATTTCACCTATGTACCCATACAAATGATGAATTGGGCGAAGGAATTCTTAGGAACGTAATAGATTGCTAAGTTTTATGCTTCCACCAAAGGATACTGTTGACTGTCATTTTTAATACTTATTTTAACACCCGTATATGTATACAGGACTGATAAGTACGGATAACATGCTGGCATTCTACAAAATACACGTTTTTGCCCTTTTATAAAGTACAAACTCACCTTTTCTTGGCTCATCTTTTCTGGCATGACAATTATACAACGGTATCCCCTGATGGCGGCCACAAGGGCTAAACCAAGGCCTTTAAACACGGTATTTATCAGTTACCAATTACAGTGACTTACCCGTATTTCCCGAAGTCGGTTCGATCAGCGTATCGCCCGGTTTCAATACACCTTTTCTTTCGGCCTCTTCAATCATTCGACAGGCAATTCGATCTTTCACGCTACCCGCAGGATTTAGAAATTCGCACTTTGCCACTGTCAGAGGTGTCCGGAATAAAAATGATTCAAAAGGAACTTACAGAATTCGCATTCTAAACCTTCACTCTGTGGGATCCGATTGAGACGGACCAATGGAGTATTCCCGATCAATTCAACCACATCTTTGGAAATCTTCGGACGCTGGACACTGATGGTAACAAAGCAATGACAATATTGGGCTTTATTCAATGTGAAAGACTTACAAAGGTTTGTGGGAATGCGGACTTTGGCTTATAGGTGTTGTGATTGTATACGTACAACGGCTGGGCAAATCGGGACGAGTCCAGGTGTCGTCGCCCATTTGCTAAAGATAGACAAATGAGTGTGACATGTGTTAGAAAGAACCTAACTATACGGCTGATCAACGAAACGAAGACCAAGGGTGGTTGTCCTATGCAAACTGGTTAGCAATTCGAATCTGAAGCAAGCGTTCGTGATGCATCTTGACAAAGCTCCACAGTTGCTAGTCGTAAGACTGAAGCTGACATTCAATCGGAAAATCATAACACGGAATTCACCCGAAACTCAACCATTCATATGCAATAAAACCCTGCCACAGCAATCACCACTCTTCAACGACCGCTTTAAGTCAACCTCTTGTTAACACCCCTCAAGAATTAGTTCTCTCCTTCTGGATGACAACCGACAGAGCACGTTTATTTGCGATATCATTGGATATGCTTTTTTCGCTGTGAAAACATAAGATAAACGCAAATTTCACGTAATGGCGCATGTGCATTTCCAAAGAGGTATCCATCTCAGTGAGGTGACCGTTTTCGATTTGTCCAGCAAGGAATCGCTCTGAAAGGATTTTTCTATTGCAATAATTTCATACGGCAACCAAACTTCGCTCACTATTTACTAAAAAAATCTTCTATGCATTATTAGATTTCCTGCACCCAGTTGAGAGGTACTTGCCCACTAGAACGATCGTTAAAAAACTAACTACTGCTAAGCGAATGGGTATTTGAATGCGATTTTTTCGTTGAATTCAGTTTTTTGCTCACTAACCATGCATAGGAGTGCAGTGGTTTCAGCTGCTAAAGCTTCATTCACCGAAAATAAGGAGAATAAGGAAATGGGAGCCATGCGTTGGATGCAGTACCCAATCTGTACATTGCATCAATTTGTCCGGTATTCAGCTGTAGCACCCTTTCGGTGCTTAACTGCCATGCCACAAGCACGAGGGCTGGGATACTGTCCGGTTGCCCAAGCCTAGACAGGAGAATTCGAGAAGCAGAGGTCGGGTTCGAACCACGGACATTCCGGTCGGTAAATTCGCGCTTCAACCACTGAGCCATCTCGTCCACTTTGTCCACTGTGGTGCTAGGTAAAAGCCGCGAAATGAGTGCGATAAGTTTGATGTAAGACCACGTGGCTTGACCAGCGTAACTCGTGGAGTCTGATTAGCTGATCTGTCCATGGAGAGCGGAATTCCCCGAAGACCAGCTGGCATACTGATATGACGTTCCCACTAGACCTGCGCACTGTACGAATGGAATCTAGTGTTTCAAAAACGCATTCGGTAGCCAGAAATTACGATACAGTTAACCTTATCATCGGCGACTACTCCGGTGCGCACTGACCAACATCAGTATGTTTCGTTCGCTTTCGAATTTTCAAGAAACGGAGGCACCAAGGCTGAAAATACACACTTAGTTCCGATATACTACACGATTCTTGCCCTGAAACTTGACGTTCAGTGGCGAAATACCTTGTTGGAAGTGAGGGAAATTCTTCCTGAGAATGGAAGAAAATCATACGGAAGATATAAGAACGAAGAGAAGCAGCGATAAGTGCTTGTCGCCAACCCAACGGAATGAGACTGAACTGTTAATCGGAGCCACGAATAGGTTAAACGATGCTTGACGACTTTGTCCAGTGTAGTACAAACGGCAGGCAGGAGGATGTAGAACCTGCCTATAACAAAATTCGAGATGCAAGGAACATAACGGAAAACGGTATTGTGGCGGTTACTCCACTCAGCAGCGCGTATGCTCCTAAAATTAGAACATCTACATACTCCAGATCGACAAGGTTCTCACCAACAACGAGTTGAGTACCCGAGGTTCTGAAAACCCTACATCGGTGACGAAATTGAGCGGGAATGGAGAGTGGAAACTCTTAAGGGATAAAAGTCTTTGTAGTAAACCTTTTAAAAACTATCCATGCGGTCTCACACGCCGTGAAATTTGTGGATATAAGGACTGGACTAGGATCGAGTCCCCCCGAGAATGATCAAGACCACGTTAGATAGTAGCGGGAATGCATCAAATCGAAATTGAAATCAAAGTATATCGCATCCAAGACCCCGCATTTGTCTTACCTCCCTCAACCTCCAAAGCTACTCTACTTAGTCTACCAACGGTTGATAAAAGAACTCAACCAAAGCCTCATCACCAAATACCTCCTACCACACGGCCGTCGTCCACACAGGACTAAGTCCGGAAAAGTGAGGGCCCAGAATGCCCCAATTCTAACCATTAGCCAACATATGATCTCAATACATAGGTCTGACCTATCTAACACGGAGAACTAAACAAAAGATGCTTCAGTAAACGATGAGCAAATGTCAACTTAAGTTCGGAAAAGATGCGTTAGAGCCAGCTAAAGTTGAACTGATATGATTGCATCATCAACATGCCATGACCCACCCACATACAGATCCATTAAGGTCAAAACACCACAATCCGAACGCAGAAATTGGTGTGCCCAGTATATTCTTTTACGTGATAGGCTTAAGCAACAAACTACCAGAACTGCTCAGTCTGTGCAGGTTTCCATCCGCATATACTAGCTCCGATGGAAACCTGGCTACACCAAAATATCCTCGACTAAGGAAATGAAACAACAGGTAAGCATACTCAAGGAGTAGATAAAACAGACAAGAAAAGGGAGAAACAGGTATTTATGGTCACGATTCCCTTAAATCCCGAGCCCCAGTATTCCTAAAAAAATACTTACAGCGTCTGAATCAGTCTGGAAGGTTGTCGAATTACCAGGCACGAAGCTATCTGCATATACACAGACCTCAGGACAATACACTGAACGCTGACTCATTAATCATCAGCACTATCGACTTATCTCACTAGAAGCACTGCAAAATCTTGGCATCTCCAATGCTGACTAATCAATAATAGAGAATCTAAAATTCCACGGACTGCCACCCTACCAGTCTTAGAACTCACACACCAACAGGCGTCTTTCTTCTTGCTTCGCAAAACAACACAGTCCACCGGGCCGCAAGATTGTGCTTGTAGGAACACAAGGACCAAGGCCAGACTGTTATCGTCAAAACCAGACTACCTACTGACCCAACGGCTGTTGCTAACACTCAACTAACCCCACTAGTGGAACCCGGCAACCACTTGCAATTGCCTTTGTTTATTACTTGACGCACTATGTCGCTGAAGCTAGATTATCATAACACTAGATACCCAGATACCTTGAAATGGAGGCGCTAAGAATTTGTCACAAGGTAGAGATATGATCGACGCCCCCTCGGCCAGGACGAAACCCAGCTTGTCTCACAAGTTTGTCCCTCCCAATAATTTATCAACCTGCGCAAAATAAGGCCGGTGGGTGCTTTGGATGCCACGGATACCAGGCAAGATGGTTTCCACAAGACGTTCTTACGCCCCTTTTGAAAATTGAGATCATGGTTGAGACCCTTCACTCCGCCGTTTCCGTTTCAGATCTTCCATAGTAGGGTCGTCAGACTAGGATACAACAGCCAAATGGAACATCAGCCTGTCTTTTTGTAGCACAGTGAGCCGAAGAATGCCATGAATGAGAAATCTTATTGAGTCACCCGTTAAAACCGAACTGGTTTGCAAATGAATGCATGTTACGAACTGCGTACAACTTGCAGAACAAGTACGACAAGCACTTGTACAACAAGTAGAAAATGAAGTTGACGGAAACATCACCATCAGCTGTAAAAATCAAGTACTTGCCGTACAACAGTTTTAGTCGCCACAGTTCCGTTTTCTGATTATCTGGGGAGATGGGACGGATAGCTACGCATTGGAAGCCGTAGCTGATATGATTGATGAGTTGAGAGCAACAGTTTGGATGCATGAATGCAATTGAGGGCGCGTCTGAGCCACGTCTGACAATATCCTTAATCACAGGTGGGTTCCATTTCGGGATCTTCCATCCAAAAACCGCAATGGCCAGTGCAGCTGAATTTGCTGGTAACTGCTTTCACACCACCCTGCTAAGTCATCGTTCAAAGTCCCTTGGGTCGTCTCCACCCTTGACGTGGTTGTGCGAAAAGGAGGTCGACCAACTGGCATACGACACAGTTGACCAAGCCAGTACAACCCATGGAATGCGATCCGTCCATCTCTCCTGGATGTTACCTCTTCCAAAAACCATTCGAAGTACCTCAGTATTACCAATCTGGTGTTCCCACCAGACTCGAGCAGTGCTCCGAGGACACCGATAGTCAAACACTGGAAGTTTTTTACGTCTTGAGAGCGCAGCGGTCAGGTTTCTGACCCGTATAATTTGGAGCGCACCACAGCACTGTAAACTCGCTTAGTGACGGATAAACTTATGTCACCCTACACCACGGGTGATGCAGGTTCACAAAAGCTGCTACCTTTTTCATTCCGCATGGAAATAGCATTTTCGCCTAGACCAACGGGACTAATACAGTTGCCCAGGTAGACCAATCTGTCTACTGTCACAGTCGGCTCAATATCAGGCATGAGGCACTTATTGTTGTTTGAATAACGATGGCGTCAGATGCAGGAAGAGCTATGTCGCCTTCGTGTTACATAGCTGTGAGGGAATACCATAGGATCACTCAGCCCGCACATTGAAGGCTGGTAGCGAGTGTTCCATAGTGACGTCGGTGAAGTTGAAGAAGAAAGGTGAAAGATGACAGACTTGCCTGATACCTCTTGATGCACTGAAGTCAGGCAAGGACTTCCCGTAAACCTTCACGCGTCCACGGGGGTTGGCATACAACGTCTTAAGGAGAGCCAATTATTCACCCGGGGACACCTTCACTCCGTAGACGTTGCTAGTGTCTGACGATCCACAGAGTCAAACGCAGTCTTCAAGGTCTCCATTGTTGGTAGCTGGAAGCATTGTCACTGTTCCAAAATACGTCAGAATGTGACAGTGTGATCGCTTCATCCTCCTGCGGGACGGAATCCAGCTTGGTTTTTACGGATATCTCCCTGTGCTCAGTCAACCCTCGAAGGATAAGACCAGAGAGAGCATTCGATGCCACAGCTGCGAAGCTGATGCCACGGTGGTTTTCACAACGACGGTCGAAGTTTCTCATTCTGCGAGCAGTTCACCTTCACCTCATATCGCATCAAACAATTTTGGCAGGTGGGCAACCTGTAATTCTCCACTCTTTTTGAAGAGAGCGAAGTACAGACCATCCGGTCCTGGTGACTTCTCAAGTTTCAATAAGCATATCTCGTATCTAATTTCTCCTTCTGACGAGCAGTTAATGTTTACATTCTATTCGCTCCTATTCACTATCTCCAGAGGCAGTATTCCAGGAAGCCAGCCAAATTTTTCGTCGAAGTATACGGTCCAGTCGGCGTTTTTGCGAGTTCATTAGTGAGCCGCAATCAGGAAGCCACAGAGACTCGGAGACTGCACCAACCTGATGAACTTCAAGACTAAAACCGGCCGTGAGCCTCGAAGAGTTTTCCGCAACCTTGCGATTAGTTTCCTTTATAAAAAACCGCAATATCTCAAATACCGTACCAACTGAAACATGAGGCGATCTTTGTGCAACACGATCAGCTAAAGAATAAGAGGTTGAAGTTGAACGAGAAATCCCGCTAGGTCTTTCGCTAAAAACAAACTGACTTACAACCGGGCTTATTTCGCGAGGAACACAGTAACTTTATCAGGAACAAGTGAGTACAAACTTACAGGGAATGTCACAGTATTTATTGCTCATTATTGACCTTGAATATGCCTTAACCGGTCAGCGATGGTTGGACAGGCCCAGGCACTCGAACCACATCGGTGATTGGTTGTTTTCGTGGCTACTCTGGTTTCAGAGGTTGCGGGTCCAGTGGAGTGGTAGCTGGCCAGTGGAAAAGTCGGATCAGTAATAAAGGTAAATGTTTAGTGATGGTCAGCATCTGGTGTTCTATTTGGAGCTATGAAATCTACGGTGTTGGGTTGCCATCGTTCATGGGAAGTGGTAAGTGCACATTAGGAGCAAACAAAGAGATACATGTGGAAACAGAAGAGAGGCATCAGCTATTCTCCCCTTTATTTTTTCCAGTTTTCGACACTTCTTTAATTCGTTCGACCCTCCTGTTATCTTTTGTTTTTGAACTCCTTTTTACCTTTATGTTCTGTTTTCCTTACTAGTTGTTGTAGGGGACAAAGAAGTTGAAGGAAACCGTGGAGTTCAACGCGATTCGTTGCACATAATGGTTGAGTTTTTTCTTGTAGGTGTCTGTTAGATGGGCGAAGTATTATCCGTTTAGATATCGATACTTTACAATGGACTGGTGGACATCTGAGGATAAAGTTTCACCCCGGCTATCTGTTCGTCGTAAAATTCCCTAGACACCCTTCTTCGTATGTTAGTGTTGATTGTCAAGATACTCCAGATTTTTCTGGCTCCAGAGTAGGCTCACGAAACTGACGATTTGGTGGTATGGAAATTTTTCTTCTAGCGTGTCGGGGATTGCGACCGCTCTCCTATATGAGCGGGATTTTTTTTATTATTTTGGCTACATTGCCACGTTGGTTTCTTCATTAAGGCTTCCGGGAGCTCCAGCTTGACGGAAAGGCCTTTTGGCTCCTTTCAGAAAGTTGAAAATTACTTTTTTGGATTGTAGCCAGTTATCGCATGGTCTGCGCATGAATAGGTGGGCAAACGCTATGGTCTTCTTGTTGTAGATTTTTCCCACTAAGAATGAGTGTTGTGTAGCCTTGGGGTTGTTTGGGTGAAGTTAACGCTGTTGACTGACAGTAAACTCTGGTGTTTGAGAGTGGCGAGGAAGAATTTGAACGGTCTTATAAGTGTGTGATAATACACATTGCTCCTATCTATTTCTGTCAATCTGCGAGACGTGTCAAGTCAACCATTGGAGTTCTGGATGAAGCTATTTTCCTAATGGATAAATGTGGAAATAGTTGGTCGGATCGTTTTTAGTCGTGAGCTCCCGCACCCTGTTATTCATAGTCTTAGGAAAAGTCGTCCTGTTATCTGTGAGCCAGAGCAAGATCTGTCAATCAGGGTGCAGTGTATTTTTTCCCACTACGAAATCCCTTTCTTTCCCCAAGTTTGTAAAGTCAACAGTGCACCATTCTACCTACAATGGCTTGCTTCTTGGACAGACCCGTTTCTTCGGAGATTTTGGTTGTGAGATAGTGCTCGTCACCGAAAAAGAGCCCTTTGACTGCTCGTAGAATTTGGCGGTGCATTCTGGTGCGTCTTCGTTACATATGTATCGCAAAGCTTTCCGCCTCAAACTGGCGAGCCCTGCCCTTGGGTTTACCAGGGTTTACCAGCTGAAAACCATACTAGAACATAGTCCGAACCACCTTAAGTATTCCTGGGTAACCGATAGTTGAGGACTCAGTCAAACTAAACGTAGCTGTTGTGATCGGGCTGGCGCCTCGGCATCTCAGGAACAGACGGACGTCAAGAACTTCAACGTTGCTCACCGTATATAAATACAGAACAGTAAGAAAAAATAGTTTTCGACACTGGGTTGAAAGAGGCTCCTGTCGTTATCTGTATGCTTGGCGCCCAAACTAGATGTACTTGTAGATGCACCAGGTGTGTCTCTGATGAAATTGGATGGCTCACGCGTGCGTTAAATTTTCCGGTTTTTACAAAGCCTTGCTGAGTCTAAGGGCGTTACTCCTCGGTAAAATTGGGACTGCAATTTGTTGGTGCACAAAGAGGTTCCATTTATAGGGTTTTTTACGAAGTTGGAGGTTTGATCAGCTCCGATTCGGCTTTCGACGAATAAAAGACAGGGCAAAGAGTGTACTACTTGAGAATTGAGAGCCATGCCGGCTCGATAGTTCGCAGCAGCGGCCGTTAAATCATTTTATTCGTATTCCGCAGTGGATGAGGAATGACTACCACAAGCTCCAGTACTTAGATCCTTCATTCCGGTTTCGAAAATACAGCTAAAGTGTGCGAGAAGGCCGTAGGGACAGCTTTCTAGCCGATCTGCTCAAGAGCTTGCACGGCAAAGACAGAAATCTGGTAAAATGGCTTCAAGGGCGGGTTTAGGTGGTATATTTGTGCGGTGAGGTGCAACTGGGCTCAGGACTAATCCGCCAACAGCTTGGACTTATGTGGGTGTGTGGTGAACGTGTCAGTAGGTAAATTGATTTACCGGTGAAGGGAGACAAGAGGCGTCAGCTCCTGTGAATTCTCAGTTGCAATTTGTAGGTGTCCCCCTTAGCAACTTTCCTTCTCTGTCATGGCCACCACATAAGAGGACTCTTGACCGTCACCATCGGTGCAACTTGCCTCTTCACAGGCTTCCCACATTACCACTATTCTCTCGCCCATCTTAGACTCATGGCCCTGTGGCATCTATGGGATCTTCTCTGGCCGGCACTTCTCGACTTATTCCAAATCACGTCCCATTCTACAATGCTGGCAGCCCCATGGATGGCGCCACACTCGCGCACTTTAACCAGTCTTTTAGGCACTGTTCGTAATTTTACGCCCATACCATTCAACTTGCAAACCCAACAGGCCTCGGTCTTTCCACTTGGGCGCCGAAGCACCTTTTGGCAACCCCAACAAAACCTCTTATACTATTCGTACTAATGCATACCTGCTTCGACCGAGGTTCCATCCGTTGCCTGCTTGATGTGCTGCCGAAATGTCATGCTTCACCTGTGTTTCGGATGCATGTTGTTTCAGTACTGACCGGTGATGCTGCAGTTGCCGCTCATAGTTGCAAACTCCATCGCTCGGATCAAGCCCCAGGCCGGAAACGTGGCTGTATATTCTACTCTGCTGATGACTTCCAACAGAAATGGCTAGCGGCCCGCAGTTAAGAAGCATCCACCATTCTGCGGGGTTCATCAGATTTTGCACAACCCCAACTCTACTATTAAACAGCCTCAACACACTCTCCACCAAACCGTCTCACTTTCTCACCCTAGTTCACACACTTACACATGCTACCGCATGGTAGACGGTTTCAAAACGACCAAAATCATATAACAAGCCTCTATCAATACCGCGTGTTTTACTATTCTTATTTCACAGCCTATAACTTAAAGCTGGCCGCAACAGGCACGATTTCAGTTTCCAGCAAGCCATATCTTTAATACACTCTGACGTTTTTCTGTGAGCCATCAGGCCAACTGGTCACCACTCCCGGCGATTGACTACACCGTAGCTTGGCCTTCGTTCGAACAAGCTCTTTCTAGCATTTACCACGATATGTCTCCTAGCTTCACATTATTTGAAAAATATTGCAAGCCCCTTTCTTCTCAACATGCACAGCTAGCTAGTCTGCACCATTCCTCCCTTCCCAAACCACGTTTGAAATAACCCACAAGACAGTCTCTCGCCTGAAATCGACACAATCTTGCAACTCTTAGGGTGTTCATAGAATCCTACAGATTCCCCGTCAGCCCTGAATATGAGGTTCTGAGACCTTGGAAAGAAAAAACCGCCATACAACTTTTGTGGCGCATAAGCTCGTGATTGAAACGAACGCTTTGATACTATGGTTGGAAAACGACAGGCACCGATGGCCATCAAGGATCTTTTGCAGGAAGGCCAAATTGCATACGTTGTGTGGCTCGTGCGACTGGTCAAGACCCAAAATGCGCTAGTGCGTTTCTGAATGTCTACATTTTAGTTGCGAATAAAGGACAGATAACCCTCATAAGCCACTTTAAGCGACATTCCCTCAGAAACCACCACTTTGATGCATCTTTTTTGACCCTCAAACCAGACTATCCTAGTACTGTCGCGGCCGAAATTAAACACCAATTGAGTAAACTTAAACTCTCGGTTTGGTCAGGCTATCGCTTTAACGCGACAAGTTCCTCTCCGTTCTGCAGGAAGTCTGAGGTCATACTGGCTCGCCATAATTCAGTCCCCGCTTGTTAGGGTGTAAAATGAGAGCAAAAAGCCGTAAAGGAGGCCCAAAGCCTGTGCGAAGTGGGAGGGAAGCTGCCATTCAGAAAATGGGTTAGGCAGCTCTTTATCTAGATGCCCAATTGCCACCGGAGGTTACTTATAACGCCGGAATAATGGCACGCGCAGTGGGCTCAGTTATATTCCACGGCTAAGCCATGGTCAAGAAAGTCAGTCAACATCAATGTTTCTAACTAGCTTTTAAGGGAAACATGAGAAACCAACTTCATCGGGGCTTAAAAAGGCAACTTCCTCAGTGTATTCAAGGATTTCCTCGAGGGGGTCAAAGGTCAGACGATATTTCATTTGGAGTTGACGAATGGGGCATCTGGCTCTCCAAACCTATTCAAGGGGCAGGCGTATATCCAAGCGTCTTGGTACCTTGGCACAGTGACCAACTGCTAGCATATTGCTGAAAGTTAATGTTATTGGCAAGTAAAAATGGACAGTGGGACATCGGAGGTGATGGTTTCATGAGTGCCGGAAGCAACAGGAAGTGCAAAATGGGAAAACGTCGAGTTTGACGTTGGAATCACCGACGTCGGGATGGCCAACGTCGAGTTCGACGCTGGAATCACCGACGTCGGGATGGCCAATGACGTAGCAGAAGTCATGGTGTCTTTACTGTTCAAAAAGGATATATGCACCAGGGGCAGAAGTATGGACGGATTAGCCTTCGTGTATCCCCACCTCAACTTGCTTCAATAAATCTGTGTTTGATAGTTGACGTTAGTGCATGGCGTTACGTGCAGGCCGAGAGGTGTGCCTGAAGTTAGCTTGCGAAATATCCAGCTATCTCATCTTCACAGCGTTGGACGCTGAGTTGCTAGAGTAAATACGTAAAAATCTGTGGTCATTAAAGTGAATGAACGATTTGCCATCAGCGGCTTCCGAAAGTGCCGGAGGAAAAAGCAGCAGGCAGGCTGTTTTGACCAAGCGTGCGGCAACAGTTTCCGGCATCTGGAAAGCCTCAGGAGGAGGACTCAGGTGGACGCCAAGCATCATCTTTAAAATAAATTTCCTTCGGCCTCTATCAAAGCACCAAAGGAGATAGTGGGGGCTGCCCAGGGGTTTTTTGAAGAAACGGATCAGCCTATTTACTAGTATATTCAATCTCGTCGGAGGCAGTTGAGGCGGCATCAGTGGTCGTGACACCTTCCGGATTTCTTCAAAGGAAATCCACTGGCGTGGCACAGCATACCAGCAGGGGGTTATTACCGGCGACAGTCACATATATGCCCAAGTAAGCCCCGGTTGAGAGTGGTGATAGTATGTACCAGAAAACACTGAACAGCGTAAGCTCCATATTGTGCTGGCTTAACGCCAGGGGTTTGACGAACAGCGTAGGGCGGACAGTGAACTGCATCCAAGTTTGTATTCAGCCACATTCGTGGAGATCGTGGTAGCGCCAATTTGCCGAAGGTTTTCAAAAAGCGCGTAAATGCGCAGTGTATTGCGAATGGTGACAAACGGCAATGAAGATTATATTCAGCTATTGATGGATTAATTAGGATCCTCGAACGACTAATTCCGTCACCACAGCATATAAGCATTAATCAGACCTTTACACCAATATAGATTCAAACAATGAAAATGACGCTTGTGATGCGTGGATAAATGGTACGTTCTGGTGCCACCGGCTTTGGTTTATCCGTTCTATTCTGCAGCAGCCGTGACCAGAGACCGAGGAATGCATTGTAGGCAAGAGAGCGGGCATCTGTCGGCAACTCTGATCCGATGGAGCTCCCCATAGACCTTACACAAAGAGTGATCACTAGAAATCATCTGGAAGACCGTGTAAATTGTAAAGTCCACGGACCACGGACTACCTAGCAGACTGGTGACACCGATCGTCACCAGCGGACCGATTTCAGATTGGGATAGGTGGGTTTATCCGGAAAAATATGTCAGAACTACGCGTAACTTGGAAAATGCTTCGTAAGGGTAGGCCACGCCGCTGATAAATGTCGCATGATTTATCCAGCTAAGTTTGCGGGCATCTATGGAACAGTTAGATAGGTAGATATCTGATTTTCTTGTTTGACCGGGAGCCCCAAGAAGCAGGTGGTAAAATGTGTGAAAGTAGGTGCGCGCGCCGCCCACTTGCATTTGCCCTTCAGAAGCGTGCAGTAGTGAGCGCAAAATATGAGGCGGAGTGGCACAAATGTTCAGCGATAATGACTGGCGTAAAGACGTCCATAAAGAAAATTTGTGATCACGTCTAAGGTGATTTCCTTGGCTGTGAACTTTCTGAAGTAAGTGAGAGGGACGGCTGCCTCACCCTCCATACTTGTGATGGCAAAATAATGACGGTGTTTGCTAATGACGACAGCGTTCAATTCTACGACTTCTATCACGCTCTTGACCTCTACTTGAAAACTTCCAGGAATGAAGCGCAGCAAGCTGTTTAGCCGTTTTATTGGACTCCTTATATCACCAGTCATGGCCCCTTGGCGCTAGCTGTGAAGGGACATTGCTTTGAGTTTGGCACTGGACAGACAACATAGGAGGTCAACGTCTGCAATGCTTGCGCTTCTGTGAACTGCAATTAGGATGGACCTCTAAGTTTTTCCTGGTGAAATGTTTTCAACAGCATCTACTATTTCTCAGGACTTCCTGAAGCGTCACTTGATTATCAACGACTCCCAGTTGTTGGTCAATGGTTCCACGGACTACAAATACGGACTACAAACAGCATTTCTCGGGATGAGTCTACTCTTACGGGTGTGTGGTTTCCAGGTACACGCGCAGATTTTCTTCTGTCGGGAATCGTAGGGGCATGAATGTTGACAGGATGATGCCTTGTCTAAATCTCAATCGAACACTTGCCGTAACACCATATGATGAGTAACCATTGAAGATTGGAGTTAGAATTACTGCACTATGTTCTCCTGATGCGTGGAATCTCACAAACTTCGGCTTGTCTTTGCACTTCTCAGCTTGATTGTTAACTTCGGAGGGGATGTGAAGTAGCGTCTGCAGTGCCGGGCTGTTGGAGTGAAACACCAAACTGGACGGGGTATCACATACTGTTGAAGAAACGGGGTACAGAAAACACACGGCGGGTTTTAGTTCCAGACCAAAGTAGACAGTTAGCCTTTCTTTTAACCGGTCTGGTGATGCTCCCATAAATGCTCCACTAAAAGTTTCTACGACTGTGACCAAGAATGCGGCAGCTGTCGGCTGTAAATTAGTTTGCTCAAAACAAGCCCCTCCTTACTAACTCTTTTTTTCACATTTTAGCTAATTAACTTGGATGCATTTACACGCCTTTCGGGTGAGTACCTCCGGATGTCCGCCAAAGAAAAGACCTAAGCCCTGGCGACAAATCTGAAAGGGAAGAGTGATTTATGTTGGCCAGTATCCTGGAATGGCAATGAGTTCTCACAAACTGCAATGTTTTCGACGTTACTAATTTTTATGTAACAACAGCAGTGTCTAGTATAGTGTGCAGTCCTCGCCATTTGGACTGGTTTACGGGTAATATTGATGTACGAAACTGCTTACGTGGTTTTAGCCAATGATACATTTTTCATGCACCAAAATTTCACTGAAAGCCCATCTTCATAAAATTACTGTCTCCCGGCGCTTCCACAGCGTGCATTCCATGGTAGTGCGTTTTCCTGTGGCTTCTCGGTATGAATGATTTGTTTAAGTGGACTATTTATCTAGGAGAACGGGGTCGAGGGTCAACGAACACCGTTTAAGCGTTTGATAAATTATAGTTCCCAGATTACTGAAAGATTTGATCTGTTGAGGATGTAACCAAGTTGTATTCCAATTTCCAGAACATGTGGAATAATAAATAGCTTACAACGTTTCATTGGTGCAAAATATGCAGAGGTTATTCCTGAATATAACTTTGTATATGCTAATTGATGCGGACTTTTGGAATCCTGTAGCACAGAAAGCCCTGTTCATGGTAAACATTTCGATAAAAAATTGTGAACGTCCACTGATTCGTACAAATGTACCTTCCAGGATTCACATGAACTGTTAAGAGATTTTGAAAGCCGCCGTAGATTTTGTGTAGCCTAATTTCTGGTTCATTTAAAAATTGTTTGCTATCGTGAAGTTACCACAAGAACTAACAGCGGCGTCAATATTAAATCTTCGACACTATTTAGTCAGGATCAGGTAGCCATCGTCCAACATACTTCACAAAGTGTATACCGCTAGGTGCATCTGGCTGACATTCGTAGCTAACAGGCGGCCCCGTTTTTCCTTGGCCGTTTGATCCCCTGGCATCAAGCCGGTTGTCTGAAAACATACCGCCGCATGCGTTTCTGGCACCAACAGTAGCAACTCAACCCTGGTGTTTCATTAGCCAGTGCACTATCACCGTTTCTACATACCCCGTTGAATGCATGCCAAAAGCAATCTAAATGATCTTCGGGAAAACCGACGGTTCCCGGGTCAGCGACGCCACCTGAAGCACGTTCAGTGCAGGTGAATATTCTACGGTATGACCATTATTTCGTACCACTGAGCGTCACTTTGGAACCCCGAACGCCGTTGACTTGGCTCCAGCGAAGCTTCGCATTTGGCAGCGTTCATCTGTTTGAGCTGGTACATGTTTAATCGAAACTTTCTCGACACCCACTGTGCGTCTAGCAACATCAGAGGCCACTTACAATATTTACAGGTTCCAAGTCGCTCACTTATCCCATCGCTTTCGCAACTGTCAGATACATGCCCCGAGATAAGCCAGTTGGATCTCGTCTCGCGGTCATCCAGTAAAATCGGGGACATCTGCTGCTCTGATGATACCATCGCAGATGCCTTTTCACGCATCAGTGCTATCGGCTGTCAGTCGGAGCTCGACTTCGTGAGGATGGCGACATCACAGTGCGATGATGCAGACATTCAGTTGACTCGCTCACCGCCTATGGCGCTGTCCTCTTTTCCCACCCAAAACCCCCTGTACTCACAGTCCCACCAGTCATACCTTTATTCTGACTGTAACCTTATGATCATGCCTGACGGCATGCCCCCACAAGTTGGGAATAAACCTTATTATTATTATATTATTATTATACGTTCGGTTTATTAACCAAGGCTCCGTTTGGCCAAAACTCCTTTCAGCTCTCATACGGTTCAGAAGACGGCCTCCCATGCGGCCTTCAGCGACCTGAGGGGAAGCCGGTATGTGCGTCTAATATCTGTGCATCGTGTACGGAGGCAACATCGTTACTTATCTTGGGCAAAGGCGTACCACCAAAGGGGACTCCAAAAACACTCCAGCAGAGCTTGTACATGGCACGACTCTTCGATTTCCAGGCGAGCACACTTAGCCCATAAAGTTGTGACTCCATCGCTACATCCCCGCCACCGATTGGCGCTGCATATTCGGGCTCTATCATCCGCAATCAACCAGAGATAAGTCCACCGCGTTCAAGTTTAACGAGGTTGGGAAATTAACTCCGCTCTGGCACTGGCGCGACAAGGACCATCAAAGGTGCAGTGACCTACGGAGGGTATCGTAGTATACAGAACGCTGGGAAATCCGAGGTCATCCCCTTTGAGTCCATCGACTCCGTGAACACCCACGTTACTCAGAAAACCCCGTCTGTCCCACTGCCTCTGATGAACTCTTCAACACGTCATTGACCCATTTCTGGTTGACAAATCCAACAGCCACTACTGATACTTCAGTGACTCAGTACAAACTTTGTTTCCATGGCTGATTCCCGGATCACCCAAACATGCACGTAAACATTCCAGAAGCTTATAGCCATTTTGATGAGAAAAGATGGCTGGACTCGGTTACTTTGGTGAACACCACTTTTTGGTGGTTCACATGTGCAACTGGAGGGAGATGCAGAAGGGCTGGCAACTCTAACATGCACGGGACACTCTACGAAGACGATCTAAGTAGGTCGTTCTCCGCTCTTACCTCTGTCGAGCTCCTCCAATTCGGCATGAAGTACCCTTAGGACATATGAACGTCTGACGGGATACTCACCTGTAATATCCGGTGGAAATGTTGTCCGGCACTTCCTGGAAGGAAACTTTCGGCCTAGTACCGCCTTTTACAACAGAGCGAAACAGTTGCTCTTCTGCGCGGACTTCAAGCTTGCTTATTTCTGCAGCGCTGCGCATCATCACAACCAGTCACTGGAGAGTTTGAAAGCTTAAATTGGAGGTTTATGGTTCTGAAGCCCACATCGCAGACAGGAAGAACCATCTGTTTTACTGAAGCAACTAGGCACAAAATACTTGGTGAGAATTTTTCCGAGCTGAACAAAAACGTCCGCAATCGTGCAAGGCTTTTCAATGTTTGTGTAAGCCGGAGAACGTTATTTTTATCCTGGTTTCATTTTAAGTCACGTCTCTAGTTAGGAAATGTTGGTAGCTCGGGTGAGTTTACTGGTGGTTGATCGGATGGAGAGAGCGGTTGTGTAAGGATTTCACCCCAGGCGGGCTGTTTTCTGTCCCATTTTTCTCCAACCCGGATAACTAGTAATTCCCCAACAGCCACTACTGATACTGCAGTGACTCAGTACCAACTTTGTTTCCATGGCTGATTCCCGGATCACCCAAACATGCACGTAAACATTCCAGAAGCTTATAGCCATTTTGATGAGAAAAGATTGCTGGAATCGGTTACTTTGGTGAACACCACTTTTCGGTGGCTCACATGTGCAACTGGAGGTAGATGCAGAAACGCTGGCAACTCTAACATGCATGGAACACTCTACGAAGACGATCTAAGTAGGTTGTTCTCCGCTCTTACCTCTGTCGAGCTCTTCTAATTTGGCATCAAGTACCCTCAGGACATATGAACGTCTGACGGGATACTCACCTGTAATATCCGGTGGAAATGTTGTCCGGCACTTCCTGGAAGGAAACTTTCGGCCTAGTACCGCCTTTTACAACAGAGCGAAACAGTTGCTCTTCTGCGCGGACTTCAAGCTTGCTTATTTCTGCAGCGCTGCGCATCATCACAACCAGTCACTGGAGAGTTTGAAAGCTTAAATTGGAGGTTTATGGTTCTGAAGCCCACATCGCAGACAGGAAGAACCATCTGTTTTACTGAAGCAACTAGGCACAAAATACTTGGTGAGAAGATCTTTGCAATCAAGGATCCTGGGATGAAGAGCGCTAGGTATGTGTCTACGGAAGAAGGCTAGTTTTTAACTTTCGTCCAGACCGCTAAGTCCTTTGTGCTTGCTTCTTCTACAGCTTTCTCGAGTGTATTGATTAAGGTGAAACATTTGCACTGGTCTTTTCGACTTATAAGAGAAGACCTGGTTTCATTATTGGCAGTTGTCTTGCTATGTGTGGAACGAATCACCCACCCAATGTAGAGGCAGCTGGCCCATACAAAGGCGCATACAAAGTGGATAGCTGGCTTATCCGGTCATCCTGCAAACCCATACACTTAAAATATCACCAAGTTTGGCAGGCGTGACACTGCATTCTGAGTGGCGCATTCGATGTATATACATTTCGTTCACATCTGTTGCGGTCCACCGGTGGCTGTAGCAGAGAGCAGTCTTGAATACCCTAGCGGGTGCACCGCGGAAATGGAGTACTGGCCGACGGAGGTTTGTACGCAAAGACTAGATTAGAATGGAAAATTTGACCAAGTGACAAGTGTCACTCTGACAAATAGATTAAACTGTGAAAGAATTCTCTCAGAAATTTTCACGAGCAGACAAAGACAAAATCGATGTTGAACGTACCGCGCCGGCTCAGCTGCAATTGCGGGTATACGCGCACTGATATATGTGCACGAGAACTGGAGGCCGCGAGGAGGCATCGCACATTGTCGATAACTGACCATCTGGAGTTGCAATGTACCCCTCAGTGACCAAAAAGCAGCTGTACACATACACTAAAGATACTCAGGCAGTACAGAATGGTCGATTCATCCTGTTCCAAGAGCTCGGATAGACCTAATACGTTTTCTAAAACTACTTCGAGCAATTGGTTAGTTGAATGACTGATTAAGTGCGTAAGTGAGTAAGTGAAAGAGTGAGTAAGTGAGTGATTGATTAGTTGTTTGACTGATTGGTCACGTTATGGTTTACTTCCATGTAAAAAGGCAGCTACCCACGTATAGTCTTTCATTTCATTCCACTTTAAACATCCGGCATTCTTCTGTTCTTACTGCATTGTTCTACTCCCGATGGATATGGTTGCAGGGCCCCACATACACTCCCGGAAGGCTTGGGCAGTTTGGCTTATTCAATGTCTTTTCCAAAACAGCTGAAGCGATGGACAACACTCTTAGTGATATTCAAGAAGAAATGAGAGCAAACTCACGTTTATAAATTTTTCAGTAGACTATTACCCCCACTCACACGGTTCATTTCTGACTGTTACGCCATATTCAACTCCAACGATTGCCTTCCACCTCACAGTGCAGTTGATGACGAGGCTGCGCACACACCCCGAAAAATCGGAAAAGGGATCTTTCGAACGTATATAAGTATGAACAACAAAACAGACTTAGCGTATGTCTTACCTTCGTAGGCAATTTGTCAAACTCGATGAGGTAGTTCACCCTATCCATCACAGATACCGAGAGTTGTTATCAACAAATACTCCCAGTGGCACACGAGTCCGGTTTTGACAATAGGCTCAACTAAATCCAGCTAAATCTCACGTTAGTAACGGTCCGCTTCAAATTGGTCTATAAATGAGACTATCTGTCGAAGTATGCTTATTGCGGGTTCAAGTTGAAGTTGAAGTCGACAAAAACTCGGGGAATGCGCCTATCCGATGCGCCTGAAGAAAAGCTAAACAGGCCTTAAGCTGTCAAAAGTTTTCAGTGACCTTGCGTGTGACGTGTTGCGTCTGGAAACAATGGAAACAATTCTTTTTGTTTAGTTCATGCCCACGTATGATTTCTGCATAATACTTACAGGAGTTAGATCGGTTGATGCATGTTGTTAAACCCGCTCTTTTCGTCATATGACAACCTCCTGCAAGCAATGCGTAACAGTGTTACGAGCTGCTGTGCCAGACAGCCAGTGGTTGAAGTTGACTGGAAAAGTCAGGATAGAAATTTTCAATCAAGTAATGATGGGTAAACTATCAATACTGAAGTTGACGCGCATTTTCAACCAATAAAACAAGGGTATGAGAACAACTGCCTTCAAGACGTTCGCCCACTTAAAAGGACTTCCCGGTGATTGTTCATCCGAATGTGAGCACGAACAGGGCAGTCAATTTGTTTTTGGTCGGTATTAGTTAGTTACTACGTAAGGGACGTCAAAACTTTGGATCATGGCACTCCAGAAATGTAAAGTTTTATGAAACGTCATTGATCCGTCTGACCGTTGTTTTTTCTAGCGACCGATCAGGGTGAGATGCTGGGTGAACACAGAGTTAAAGCCTTGTGGTTTGACCAGGGCTGCGGACAGCTTAAGGCCACGTCAGAATAAAAGCCGGCGAGAAGCTACAATTAATTGTTCGTCGCTTTTACTTCTCCAAGTCCGGGCCTCTGCGATGTGGTGCGACTGGTAAACCATCAACCACGGCTAGCCCAGCCCCCGTATGCCAAAGTCAAATACTTTCTACTCTGGAATGTTCTCAAGTAAGCTTTTGTTCCAGTTAAATGTCCTGTACATTTACAGCTTGTATCAGTGAAGGAACGTAATATAACAGGACAGATGCCCGGGTATTTCCCCGGCCGCGAGTTCTGTTCCGCCGTGTAACCTGAATCCCAACCCTAGGAATTCCACATTTTATGCCCGGCAACACAGTTTATCGGCGTCGAAGAATAAACAAAACTGTGGGGAAGTGCTTGCATCATCTGTCTGTTGTGCGTTCATGGTCTACAAATGCGTATACGCCCGTTCACAATGGAACACTAATTAGCGTTGTCGTCGGTATGTTGATAATTGTCCACATAATCACTTAATGCACTTTTGTTCGGGTACGCCAACTTCGACTGCCGGTCCTTCATGCGTGTGGTTCACCAGGACGGTCACTCTGTAATCTTTAGTTTTAACATGCAACATCCGCACGGCCTCCGAAGGTCTGATTGGCAAGGGTGCGCTAGGAACCGGCATCTAAATGAGCAACGGGAACAGGCGGTTTTTGGTTTCTTGAGGTGTTTTAAGCCATCCATGGATATCCATAACTATGTCCGGAAAAACGTGACAGGTGATGATTTTCGGGACCTGCGCAATAAACTGCGCCGTTTGAACAATCCTGTTTGTAATCTCAGGGTATCTGAGAAGCCTTGCGGATATTTAAGCCCATGGCTGTGTCCGTTTGTGATGACGATGGTAGTGAGTGGGTTTAAGGTCTATGCCACCAATACCAGAAGCCTGAAGTAGGAATACTGGTCACACTTCAGGGAGCATTGGTTGTCCGACCCGAGTATCTGGGCGAAGCATGCCCGGAAGCAAACAGTTACCCTTGGTAATCATCATCATCATCATGAACAGCATGACATCAGTGTTCAGCACTGATGCTTCGCTGCCATAGAACCACGATTTATTTGAAAGCCTTACTGAGAATAAAAGAATAAAGGTGAACAGGGAATGGACTTAGTGCTAGCTTACTACAATCATCCCGAGGTGCCTACACCTCCAAACAATCATTAAGACAATCTGGATAGAAACTGATAAGAGCGCCATTGAAAGTGATTAGCAGCCATATCCTGCAGCGTCTTCGACCAGCCTTGTCTTACACCACTGGACGTGGTGAACTCATGCAACAGCTTCCCGTATAATGGTATGCGCCCACAGAAGTTTCCATACAGTGCCCTCATCATCATCAGCTGTAAGTGAACGGCTTCCTCGCTTATATTGTTCCTAAATATGACAGCCTTTCTGGTACGCAGACGAGGATCAGCCAGTGTGTAAGCCGTCATGTTTTAAGCTGGCACTACAGTTTGCGTATCGCCGTCTGCGATACAGCGAAACAATAAGCAAGTTGTTGACAGGAAACCCTAACGGTTTTTCTGTGCTGTCAACACGAACTGTGCCCGCTTCGTTGAGACTTTCAGGTGAACATACTCTTCGCCGGGCTTAGCAGTTGCAACGCAAAAGTTTCATCAACAGCTGAGGTGACGTTGTCTGTGCAAACTTGACCGCATCAACTCCACACTGTCCTCACTCGGTGGCGAAACGTTTCCTGTCCACATTCCAAGCTCCGCAAACAGACCAGCAGAAAAGCGACGCATCCGGGCTACATATATTCCGCAACACCGTCATACTGGATCATCCCCTGTGGGCAATATATTTTCATTGTTCTCCGGGAGAAAAACGGCTTGTAGGATAGCTGAAAAGTTTTGGCGTCCAATCCAGAGTTTCCGATGCCACAGGAAATATCTTCCGAGTTGAACGCTAAAATAGATCAATGTGAAACTATACGCAGACATCGATAAAACAGAAGAGGCTGTCACTTGACACTGCTGAACGACAAGAACAAAACCGGCCCGGGAAACTTGGGCGAAAGCCTCGCTCCTGTGTATCAATCCGTGAATCCGTGAATGTTCTGAAATGCTCGAGTTGATTAATAGCCTTACCTTCTGAACTTTCTGTGAAACCATAAAATTCGGCTGAACCATGGGTAACTATGTGTGGCAAAGTTAGGTCAACACTGGATAACTCATTCAAACCTCATTCAAAATATATGGACCGAATGATGGTAAGAGGGCTTTAATAAGTCACTTACAACGCGTCGTTTACGTTCATTATCTTCAGTTTAGTATTCGGACAAAGATTTCACTTATATTGAAAGCTCTCTGTGTCAGTCTGTTGGACACCCAATGAAATTATCTATAAGGGGGATGGAAACCAACCGTTGGAACGAACATTTTGTTTTAATGTTGTCATGACCAAAATGGATTCGATTATTATGCTTGTCAGCACCAAACAGCAGAATGACTAAGTATTCAAACAACTACTGGTATCAACTTCACGGGCACAAAAATCCACTGAATTCCGTGATGATGATGCGCATTGCGGATGATTCTTAGTAAACATGAAACAGCTGTACAGTGGTTCCCGCCACCTCCAATCACCAAAGACGGGCCTAACGTGCAGTTCAAAACCTCAATTTTAACAGACAGTTGTCGAAGCAATTCGCATCACTTTGGGTTCACTGCGCAACAATCACCAGTCAGAAAACCTTTATAAATTTTGCTGTTATTAAACAAAATTTCAGGGCGGTAGTGTTGATGGACCAATTAAAATAGGAACACCGTACCACATTTACCTCGATCAAACCATGCCACTGCTCGAACCCACTGTTTTCTGCTCCTATCGCATCGAATTGAAGTGAACCCGTAGTCTCCCACAAAACTTTGACTCTCGGCATCTCGAAGCGATTTTGAGGAACCTTCTGCGCGCGATTTGATCGATCATGTGATGTGTGCACTGACACACCATTCATGCACAAGGCGGCATTCTGATTGGTTAGTTGTGCACAAGCCAGGAAGTGGGCGCATCCAAACTGTCCTTGCGCACAAGCCAAGAAAAAACGAGGTAAATTGTTAAAGCGTATAATTAAAGAAAAGATGGACTGGCAGTGAAAGCGAGAAAATAGTCTGAAACTGTTTGAAGAACTTAATTCAGGAGATCGCTGTTTCGCGTGAAATATGTACTGCTTTA